>JARHVA010002020.1:255000-492500 GCA_037957365.1 Torreya grandis
ATATTGGTCATGTACTTAAAATATTCAATATTTATCATAATATGTAGCCATATTTAACTTAAATATCTCAAAAAATTCCTTATATAACACTATCTTGGATAGTTTCTCCATAAAACCTGATGTTATGCACTAAGTAATTTACCCTTATGCAATGATCTCCAAATCCTTCAAAATTTAAAATTATCAAATTTTAAAAATTGATTTTAAAATTTTGGATTTTTTCTTCTCTTACCATAATGGATCATTTATATAAATTTTCCAATGTATTTCATGTCTCATGGGAATTCTTGCATCCTACAATTATTGGATAAATGTTTAGGTCTATGACACTCTGAAGATAGAATAAATATTATGCATCCAACTTTTCTTCATCCATTTTTTTTATTATTTTATAATATTATTTCAACGTGTTCCAATATTTATGTGGTGTGTACCCATAGATAACATTATATTGAAATCCTTTCCATATAATAATTCTCTTCAACTGATATCTCTAATACTCAAAGTTGTCAACTTTGAAAATAAAAATATTTATGGAAGTATTATTTAGTGAATCCATTTTTTATTATGAAAATGTATTTAAATACTTATTAACCTTTATTTAATGTGGCTTTGATATCAAATTAAAGTTGAATTAAATTCAAGACAAGGTCAACATGTAAGAAGCCTTGCTCACTAAGTAGTCTAACTGTTGACCAAATTTGACTTTTAAGTCAAATTTGGACCCCTATAGGTAAAAAATTGGTTTTTTAGATGTTTAGGGGTTTGAATATTTGTCATAGGTTATATTATAGTTATTTTTATGTTATATAATGCATTTTTAGCCTTGGTCATAATCTAATAGGTTTATTTGTCATTTTGAGTCATTTAGTGGACTTTTAAGGGTCATAAATGCAAGTGGAATGATTAAAAAGGTGTCTAGGTGTGATTTTTTCAATTAAAATTTAAAATAGGTCATATTTCCTATCATGGATGTCAGTTACATCAGAATCTTTCATGTTTTCTAACTAAAATTCAAGAAACCAACTGAAAAAGGGAGTGTTTAGCACTTATATAGCCTATGAGGGAAGGTAATATGTGGGAAAATATAATTTAATGATTATTAATATTATTAAAACTCATATAAACACTTTACATTCTCTATAAGTTCCATTTTTAATCCAAAATTTTTCTACTTCTTCTTTGCCTTTCTAGACATACAAAATTGACCAACAAGTTTTTACTTAGTACAAACAACTCAAGAGGTTTCAGAGAAAATGATTTTAAGATGTGATATTACACTTAGATAACTTAATTTCCATATAAAAATTTCAATTATTTGTTGATTTTTATTTATGAACCATCATTTACAAGCTACGTATGTTTTTTTGCTCACTATTTCATGTACCCTATAGATTTTGCTCCATTTTGGACAAGTCTATATGAACTGATTTGTGATGTTGACTCTAGAGGATGTTGGATACCTTATAAAATTATTTTCATTTTTATTTTAATGTTTCATTATATTTTGATGGGCAAGTTGTCTCATGTTGCAGGAAGGTGTCACCATTGTGAGGTTTCAGTCAATTCTACCTTGTTCCATAATGTTTGTATCCTAAAAAGGTTACATTTGATTTGGAAATGATGTTCCATAGGTATTATGTCCATATTAATATATATTTCCATGTTTGGTTTCAACATATCATGCTTTGGCAACTTTCAGTCCTACCATTCATCTCAATCAACTCTTTGATCAATGTCATGTTGAAGCACATAGGTGTAGAGCTTGTTTAGCTTACTCATGGATTTGTACTTAGGGTGTATCAGTTATATAATTCATCAATAGATGATTTTAGTTCTTTTTTTTTAAAATAAGACACAATACTAGTTACAAACTCTTTCCCCACATCAACCAGTCATTTTAAATACCCTTGCCTACTCTGTTCTAGGTATATGCAAGAGACTTTCACATTGGAATAATGTTATGGAGCTTATCTTAAGACCTCATTGATAAAAATAATGAATTTTAAATATTTTACTTTTAATTTTAGTTTCTCTTGAGACTCATTCATTTATATTTTCTACTCCATTCTAGATACCCTACCTGCATATAACCCATATGCACCTATAAGAGCCTTTTGTTCATGTCATGCTAAGAGGTAGGAAGCTTGATATGGGTTTAAATATTATATTATTTATAAGGGTACATCGATAAATTTGGTGGAAGTATTAGAATGATCATAAACCTATCCATCTCTCATACTACCCAAGATTCCATGTTCACTGCTTGTGTATGCTAATGCCACCTATAAGTGGTACCTTAGGGTTTTGAATGTCTTTGAATGGGTAAATTTGGAACATAGGAAATTCATTTTTAAATAATAAAATTAGAGTTAATAATTTCAGACCTAATTAATCTTTCCAATAGTATAATGGAAAGGTAAACACCTTGGAGGAGACAAGGACTGAATTCTGGGATCAAATCCTTAAAATTAAGAAACAAAGGTATAAGGGATTTTTGTGGGTCTCTTACAACATGGTTACAATGTCCCTTTAAACATATAAATAGTTTAACCTTATATCCTCTAGTATATAAAAGATACATGAAAAAAATGGAGTCAAAAGGATTCATGAAAGGTGGTTTTTGGGGGTCCTAAAGTTGCCCTAAAAAACACTAAAACACTACACTACCATCTACAGGTTTGGAGTTGTGAATGGCCTTTTGACATCCTAAGAAGCATTTAGAACAAAATTTCAAGGATATAATGGTTATATTAGTTTAATGGTATACAAAATTTCATAAATATCATCATTATAATGTTAATGATGGCATTCCAAGCTCCATATACACCTACATGGGTTCCTCTAACAAGAAAGGTGCACCTACAACTGAGAATATAGATAAAGGGCTGGTATGGGTGTTTACATAATGTTTTAAGACACTAAAATTAAATAAAAGCATATATTAATTTTATGTGACCTAATGGTATTAAAATTAAGTATTTAAACATAATAACTAAACTAAACTAAAGCCATTATGCACTTATAATAGTCAAAGAAGGCAAGGTTCACAGTCATGACAGAGGAAACTCAATTTGTGATCTCAAGGTGCTTGAAAATAGGTTAGAGGTAGGTTAAAAAGTTGATACAAAAATATAATAAACTATATGAATACCATGATCAAATTCATAAGCTAAAAACAATGTAAAATAAGCCTACTTGGACCTTTTGAAACCCTATACACACCTACAACTGAGTGTGCAGTCTTGGTGAGGGTAAGAGCTGAATATGTAAAGAGAGAAATAAGGTTATAAGTAAATTGAAAATTATTTAGGATTGATTGGAAAAAAATTTAAACTATATATATGACCCCTTTAATATGATCACCCTCTCTTCCTATTGGCCAAAGGTAGTAGTCTATACAAGTGAGCTAGGAAACCCATGTTGCTCAATGGGTAAAAGAGAAGAATCTAAAGGAGAAAAGTATTTTGGGTGAATTTTAAGATTAATTAGAATAAATTGAGGATGTATAGAATTTTTAATGATCCTATTAACATTTTTTATCCTATAGAGGTCATTCTTAAGTGGATTTGAGAAAAATGCAAGAAACATTCTTTTTTGGAGGCCTTTTTGGGTAATTTGAGTTGGTTAGGTACCTAGATCAATGAGTACGACTTTACCATTTGGTAAAGAGTCTCATTAGGACCTAATAAAACTCATAAAATATTAATTTTTACTTAGGTAAGAGGGATACACCTCACTATTTTGTCTGAGTTTAGCCAGTCAAGAAAAATCAAGGTTTGGGAAAACAAGCTAATGAAGTCAAAATGAGAAAAAATAAATTGATGGAAAGATTTGAAAACATAAAGAAAAATATTTTAAGGTTTATTAAGGTAAAATAAGTGATATGGATAAGTAATTTAGGATCATACATATCAAAATGACCAAAATACCCTTGTACACAATCCAACTAGACAAACTTCCATTAGGCCTAGTTGGTGAATGAGAGGAAGACATGAAAAGGAGTGATATGAAAGTTATGGGGTGAAATTTTGAGATTTAATGAGGTGTAAAAATTCATATTACACAAAACCAAAAATGAGAGATCATCCCAAATAGCCCAAACTAACAGGGTGCATACTAAGCCCATTAAACCTTAAGGAGACCTAGAGCCAATTAGGGGTCCAAACCCACTTCTAGTTTTTGGTGAGCTATCTAGTTTATTGAATCATGTTTATTAAAAAAAATTATACATGTATGAGATTTTTTATGCAAATAAACTTATAGTAAATCTACTTTTAGCTCAGAGACAGTCCAAACATGCAGGATAGGTGGAAATAAGCTCAATAAGGTGATTTCAAGTGTTCATATCTCCTCTAAAACTATGAATGGATGCTAAAGGAGGTTATAGGGGTTAGTATGGTCTCATAAAATAATGTTTTTGGAATTTTTTTGTAGTTAAAATGTTATAAATTTATGAACAAAACTTAAGTAATAAAACTATTTAAAAACCTCACTAAACCCTTAGAAAGATTTGATTGGGAAAATAAGGCTAGAGATGCATCTATATGGGATGTAATTTCCATGAAATTAATTATGGGTTTTAGAGGAATATTTATGGATCCTCTTCATCAATGTTTATGATACCCTACCTGTACAGATAGGGTAAAAAATAGGTTTTTTTGTGTATTTTTCAAGGTATAGGAGGTTTCAAAAGATGAAATAAAGTTTAGGATAAAGGTATAGAATTTTTGTAACTCCATATGTCCATTTAATTCTTTGAAAAAACTTCTAAGTGTTTAAATAATAACTCTCATCTCAACCAGTCAAAACTAGCATAATGAATATAATGGTGAGAAGGGTGAAAACTTCAAGTGTGAGCCTTTTTGAGGTGTACCTAAGTATTATAAGGCCATTTGGATTCTTTAAAAGTTTCATCCACTCCATACCATTAAATTTCATGGAAAACTAAAGCCAATTTTGAAGCCAAGTGTGAGGGGTGACTGAAAAAGGAGTTTTTTAGACTGTAGGTAGTGATGGCTTACTTCCAAGAGATTATAGATGAGTAGGATGACAACCAATGAATGGAGAGGAATGAATGAAATAATTCCCTATAATTCCAATAATAATACCTATCCAAAAAAAAATTGGTATGTTCAAATAGGTCCAAATCATGAAGGTAGTTTTTTGAGCCAAGATAATGAGTTTCATGCCACTTTTCATAAGTTTCATGACTTTTATGGAAACTTAAACTTATTTCCATTACAAGATTCATTTAACATATATTTATCATACATATTTAGCCTATTTTATCAGCTTTACATGTTTTCAAGTGACCTTTGGACTTCCCTTGTCTCACCTCTCTCCTAAATGCTATAAATATTGACATTTTTGGATCTTTTGAGCAACCTCTATTGTTTGATGGTGAAACCTTGGCCAATTTTTTACTTTAGTGTATCTTTAAAAAATAAAACAAGTGAATTTTCATAATTACATTCTATACAATTGAGTGTTGTTGTAGTCTTTTTGGTCTTGTCTAGTAGAAGATGATCTTTTCTAGCATTTTATCCTTGATTGTTCACCAAGTGTGCATAAGAGAAATTATTAAAAATCTTTGTTAGTGTTATATTTTAGGTGTATAAGTGTTTTGGAAGTGGTTAATGACTATATTATACCAATTAATCATTCATTACCATCCTAAGTACAAAAATACCTCTTGAACTTAGCATATGAAACATTGATGTAATAATTATTGACGCAAGAAAATGCACCATTTGACAGGAAGTTGAACTCATGTCTTCTCCTCACAACATGGAAACTCCCCTCTTGCCTGTGGGACTAGCGAAGCTAGAGGGGAGAGTCTCTAGATAAGGGCTAGCTCCCTTTGATGCATCGTGTTTGTTTTAGCAAGTGTAAAACATATATATATATATAGATAGATATATAATGGGGGGATGAAAAGGGAGAGAGATTGTAGGAATACAAACTACTCTAAAGAGGTGATGCACCAAAAAAAAGTTGACCTTCACACCTCCACACTCAAAATTAGATAAATACATACATACTCTACACACTTGGCAGAAGGACCAGGCTGCAAGAAACTGACAGGGAGGCTTTCATGAAAACACAAGAAATAAAAAATCACTGAGGCACTGTGAAATGCACACTGTAAGTAACTTCCTCTATTCTGGTCTTCCAAATGTCAACTCTTCTCCTTTTAGCTATATAAATGGCACCTTGTAGAAAATAGGTACGTTGGTGTTGGACCTGTGAGAGCATCAAAAGACAATGACTGAACACAAACAACACTCAGCACATACTCTGAAATATCTATCCAAGAAGAGGTAAAAACTGCATTTTATTGATTTAGGTGGAAAATTTAGCAAGGCTACACCTTGTAAAATGTGTAAGATCCCTACAAAAATGATAATTTCACAATATATATAGAAAAGGAGAAGGGAACTTGGCACTTTTTTCACAAGTTGGTCTGTCACATCCCCTCATTGGGAAGAGGGAAACACTATTGTCGATGTCATCTTTCTAGAAGAGGCATGCCAGAACCATGTTGTATAATCACCAAATTTGACTTTGGCATTCAAGCATTAATGTGAACCACAAATTGCACCCTCTTTTCTGTAAATAGATTGAGATTTGTCCCCTTTTAAATGCACGGGCCATGTCGCTTTCTATTTACACCATTTAGGAATTAAAATAAATCACCTTCCATTTGCCATTTAGACTACTTCTTCCCTTCCTACACCTTTTCATTCTTGTCCTTTCTCCATTTTGTCTTTTCTGGCTCATTCAGCTCCCTTGGGTGAACATTCTGATAGGTCACTACATTTTGGGCTCCTGGTTAGCACTCTCTTATTGAAAACAAATGGCCACTTCACTCTATGAAAGTTGACGTTCACATGGTCATCATGCTTTGAACACCAACAGATAATCCCTTATGATAAACTTGACATCCTCTGGGATGTCATCAGGTCCTTTGCTATGTCAGGTCCATTTGGCTCTTTGAGCACTTCTCTACCTTTACTATTTTCCTTGGCACCCTTCGGTGCTCAAAATGCCCTTTGTCCTTTTGGTTGGAAGTCCCCCGCAAGGGCACCTACCCTTCAGGGTCCTTCAGCGGGTCCCTTGGTTGTTTAGACTGCCTCCCAGGCTCCCACAGACAAATTATCTACAGATAATTTCCCTGAGTCAATTTCCTTGGGTCTGACTTTGCTTGCTTTGTTTTTCACAGACTTTTGTCTGTGGACAAAATGTCTATATAAATTTTGTCTGCCTTCTTTTGTCTTGAGCTTTGACTATGCCCAAATTCCTTTAGACTTTTGTCTGAAGGAATTCCTTCAAGCAAAAGTCTAAAGGAATTTAGGGTCTTAACAATTTTGAATGAATTGAACTTTGAACTTTGAATAGAAATGGACTTACCCGGTCCCTCTTTTTGAAATGCCTACCCTCTGCTATGACACTTTGATTTGAGGACTCCCCTTCAGCTAAGGGCATACCCTTGAACCAAGCCATTGAACCAAAAAGGTTCAATGGTTCAAAGGTTCAACCAAGCGTGCTGATGAACCAAGGCTGATGAACTTCCATGTTGAACCAAGAGATTGAACCATCCGCTTTGAACCAAGCCTGTTGAACCAAGCCATTAAACCAAGAATGGTTCAATGGTTCAACGGTTCAATGCTTGGTAATGTTGAACTCGAAGATGGACCCTTTGAACCAAAAGGCTACTGAACCATTGAACCAGGCCATGAACCAACTCACTAAACTCGTGCAACCTAAAAAGATTGGCATTCAAAATCAAGGGAAGAAGGTGACCAAAATTTTGCCTGTGGACAAAATGGGTCAACAGATTGGTGCCTCCCAGGGGAAGCTTGCCTTTTATGCTTAGAAT
Source organism: Torreya grandis (assembly GCA_037957365.1). Taxonomy (NCBI): domain Eukaryota; kingdom Viridiplantae; phylum Streptophyta; class Pinopsida; order Cupressales; family Taxaceae; genus Torreya; species Torreya grandis. The sequence goes on from JARHVA010002020.1 coordinate 262,883, forward strand.
CCAGTTGCCTTTCAGTCCATTAGGTGTGGAGTCAGATGCAGTTATAAAAGAGATAACAACAGCCTTAAAATATTTGAGAATCAAACATGAATCTTTTACCCCACACACAAAGGGAAACACACAAGGCTAAAAACACTACTTATGCAAACTGCACTTAGGGAAAATAGGAAAGACAACTGAAAACAAACTATTATGTACAACTAACTAGGAATGTTCACCTCCCTCCTAGATCAAAAGGAAAATTTATCAAGTCCCCTTCCTAGCGAGAAGACTTATGGTGCCAGGTAAATAGCTGAATGAAAAGGAGGTTTGATGACCTGCTCCTGCCTATCACTAGCATTGGCTGGTATCTGAGTGGATCAAAATTGAACATGCCTCTGACATAAATATATTTTGCTTGTCCTTGGAAGCCTGTTGAATGCTAGTCCCTGATATTGGTGCTCCACACCAAGAAATCAATGGCTGTTGGCTCATCACCAAAAGCCCTTTGATCTGCACATTCCTTCTACAATGTATCATGGTCTGATTCATTTCCTTATGCCTCATTGAAAATCCTATCAGACTCATCCTCTACTTCCTTTTGGCATTCTTAAAGAAGGGTGACTATGGTGATGTTTGAAATGGACTCACAAAAATATTGTTCATCCCACAAAATATCACCTCTCTATTTAAAGCTCTCTTCTTCAAGGCATTCCTCCAAGAAGACAGACCTCTCCTTTTCCTCTTTACTGATTAGGACTTCTAGATTTTCAAAAATATTCTCCTGATCCTCCTCTAACTCAGGCTCTTTAATGTAGACATCCTCATCATCAGAAAAGCAAGGAAGTTCATCAAATAGAGGGGAAGAGAGCTCACCATGCTTTTGTTCTTCCTCGTATTACTGGAACATCTGCATATATGCAAGACCTACATCTTCTCCATTACTGATAAGGTCTTCACAAGGAGCATCAATGATGATTCCATCTTCATTGTCACTCATGATAGCATCCTGAAGAACTATAGATTGGATCTTTTGCTCCTCTCTCACCTCCTACTGAACAGGTTCTTCCTTGAGAAGAGGTGAAGTGGAGAAAACATGTGGAAGAAGAGGCTATCCTTGAGCTAGAATCGAATGATTCTCCTCCTTCCATTTGATCAACACTTCATCAATATTAGGTACGGCCTGATAACTCTCTTGGAAATGTGTAGGTGGGGTGTGTTCAGACATAGAATGTGTTGTTTGGTCTAAACCATCCATTACACATTGGCTGAGGAATTTCTCTCTAAATTCCAACTCTACTATTCTCCTGGCTAGATCTTTTTGGAAAAGCTTTTCCTAGAGGTCGTCAGCATTATCATGAGCAGGTGTAGCCTCAGCTTCTCTAAGTTTTTGAGAAAAACCTTGCTCCTCTTCCATTTTATCCCATGATTCTACTATTTTCCCTCAGTTTAGGATCTCTGAATTAGAATTATGCTCCTGCAAATAGGCAGCAACTTTGTTTTCCACAAGGTCCTGGGGCTCCTCCATAAGGTCTGGAAATTTTAACTCTCTTTCAAGAAGCAACTTCATCCTAGCCTCTAAATCTTTAGTTTGTTTGGCTAGGTTATCCTAAAAGAGTCTTTCTTGGAGGTCACTAGCATGATCCTCTCTAAATCTCAAAGCTGGTTCGTGGCATTCCTTCTTCCAACTTAGAATCTATGCATTATGCTGAAGGACTTGGGGAGGTTTGGAAATGCAAGGAAAACACTATTGGTGTGTTGGAGGAGTCTCTAGAAGAGGGACGTGCTGGCTGGTGGTACTATTCTCAATGGAAGATTCACAATATAAGGAATTTAAAAGGTTCATTTCTAAGGGAGGCTGTTCTGATTTCATTTGATTTTGGAAAGCCAGGCACACGGGATTGGGAGCAGCTATATTTGATGAGCTAGAGTGAGCAAGTTTAATCTGATAGAAAGGATTTGGTGCAAAAGAGGGGTTTTTCTTCAAGATAGGAGGGGGTGCGCAAGGCTGACTACCTTGAATAAATGGATTTCTCCATTTTGTTACCTCCTCCTCTATGGATTACAAATCCTGTGCTTGCCTAAATAAGCACTCCTCTTTATACATCAGCTCATGTTGATATCTATACTACTCTTCCCACCTGCTAATCTCCAATTCCAAGGCCACTTCCCCTATCATTGTAGGGCAATTAGGAGAGCTGCTTGAGGGGATTGCATAAATATCTGGAGCCTGATTATATTCATATGAAGGAAAATAAGACCCATGATTTTGAGCAAAGGAATTATACATACAAGAAATGATTTCTAATGGCACCAAGCTACTTAACCAATAGATTTAACTCAGAGTCACCAGATGCTAAAAACTTTGATTTGTTATAATAGGACTAGCATCAATCTTGAAACCTTATTGCGTTGTCAAACTAGGTCCCACCAGGCATGCTAAAACTGTTGACATAGGAAAATGCACCCTTTGACAAGAAGTCAAACTCCTATCTTCTCCTCACAACATGGAAACTCCCCTCTTACCTGTGGGACTAGTGAAGCTGGAGGGGAGAGTCTTTAGATAAGGGTTATCTCCCTTTGAGGCATCGTGCTTATTTTAGCAAGTGCAAAACACATATATAGATAGATTATAATGGGGGGATGAAAAGGGAGAGAGATTTTAGGAATAAAAACTATTCTAAAGAGGTGATGCACCAAAAAAAAATGACCTTCACACCTCCACACTCAGAATCAAACAAATACATACATACTCTACACACTTGGTAGAAGGACTAGGCTACAAGAAACTGGTAGGGAGGCTTTCATGAAAGCATAAGAAAGATTAAATCACTGAGGCACTGTGAAATGCACATTGTAAGTAACTTCCTCTATTTTGGTCTTCCAAATGTTAGCTCTTCTCCTTTCAGATGCAAAAATGGCACCTTGTAGACAATAGGTACGTTGGTGTTGGACCTGTGAGAGCATCAAAAGACAATGACTGAACACAAACAACACTCAGCACATACTCTAAAATATCTATCCAAGAAGAGGTAAAAACTACATTTTATTGATTCAGGTGGAAATTTTAGCAGGGCTATGCCTTGTAAAATGTGGAAGATCCCTAAAAAATGACAAGTTCACAATATATATAGAACAGGAGAAGGGAACTTGACACTTTTTTGACAAGTTGGTATGTCGCATCCCCTCATTGAGAAGAGGGAAACACTATTGTCAATGTCATCTTTCTAGAAGAGGCCTACCAGAACCATGATGTATAATCACCAAATTTGACTTTGGCATTCAAGCATTAATGTGAAACACAGACTGCACCCTCTTTTCTGCAAATAGATTGAGATTTGTCCCCTTTTAAATACATGGGCCATGCTACTTGATGTTTGTGTCATTTGGCTATTTAATAGGCAATAAATCACCTTCCATTTGCCATTTGGACTGCTTCATCCCTTCTTGCACCTTGTCATTCTTGTCCTTTCTCCATTTTGTCTTTTCTGGCTCATTCGGCCCCCTTAGATGAACATTATGGCAGGTCACTACATTCTAGGCTCCTAGTTACCACTCTCTTATTAAAAACAAACGGCCACTTTGCTCTATGAAATTTGACATTCACATGGCCATCGTGCTTTGAACACCAATAGATAATCCCTTCTGATAAACTTGACATCCTCTGGGACGTCATCAAGTCCTTTGCTATGTCAGGTCCATTTGGCTCTTCAGGCACTTCTCTACCTTTACTATTTTCCTTAGCATCCTTTAGCCCTCAAAATGTCCTTTGTCCTTTTGTCTGAAAGTCCCTTGTAAGGGCACCTACCCTTTGGGGTCCTTCGGTGGGTCCCTTGGTTGTTTGGAATGCTTCCTAGGCTCCCACAGACAAATTTTCTACAGACAATTTCCCCAGGTCAATTTCCCTGGGTCTGCCTTTGCTTGCTTTGTTTTCCATGGACTTTTTTCCATGGACATTTTCTCGTAGACAAAAAGTCCACATAAATTCTATCCACCTTCTTTTGACTTGAGCTTTGACTGTGCCCAAATTCCTTCAAACTTTTGTCTGAAGGAATTCCTTCGGGCAAAAGTTTGAAGGAATTCAGGGTCTTAACAATTTTAAATGAATTAAACTTTGAACTTTGAATAAAGCTGGACTTACCCAATCCCTCTCTTTGAAATTCCTACCCTCCATTAGGGCACTTTGATTTGAGGACTCCCCTTTGGCTAAGGGCATACCCTTGAACCAAGCCGTTGAACCAAAAAGGTTCAATGGTTCAAAGGTTCAACCAAGCGTGCCGATGAACCAAGGCCGATGAACTTCCATGTTGAACCAAGAGATTGAACCATCCACTTTGAACCAAGCCCGTTGAACCAAGCCATTGAACCAAGAATGGTTCAATGGTTCAACGGTTCAACGCTTGGTAATGTTGAACTCAAAGATGGACCCTTTGAACCAAAAGGCCGCTGAACCACTGAACCAAGCCATGAACCAACTCATTGAACTCATGCAACCTGAAAAGACTGGCATTCAAAAGCAAGGGAAGAAGGTGACCAAAATTTTTCCTGTGGGCAAAATGGTTCAACAATAATTTATATTGAGTTGTGAGTTTTATGTGAAAGAAGATTTTTTTTACTCTAAGTAATAAAATTTTAGTTAATAAGATTAAATTAAATATTGTTTCATCACCTTTTAGTTTTCTTAGTTTGTCTTCTTAACCCTTTCCATGCAAAGATGATAGGTAAGAAATTACTTCAAAGAGTGCATCAAGGGAATTAGCCCTTCTAGAGATTCATCTCACCAATTATTTACTCACAAAAAGTGATATTTTTCCATTGTTTGAATTGGATGAGGATATTTAGACATCTCCTCAAGGGGTGAAAATCTAAGTGACAATAGTTTTTGGCACACCCAGTGAGACCCTAAATCCTAGAAGATTATTCAAGATTGGTGTCAGTCTTCGTATATTTATAGCTATAATGACATATACATTTAGTACCTGGAAATTCCAATAAGTTTTCAACTCTTTAGTTGTTGATTATTCCTTAATTTCCATGCCAAAGGTGACCACTAAGTCTGCTACTAAAGGTATACCCCTTGAGTTTATGTAATTTCCTTTGTATTCTATCAAAAGATTCAATTTTGTGTATATTCATCCTTATTTAATGGATTTGGTATTTAATATGTCCAATTTCTTACTTAGTTAAACCCATAATACCCATAGTATACATTCTAATATGGATAAAAACTAACCTATTTAGGCTTCACCAAATCATCTCCTTTGAATCTTACCTAATATAACCAAATTTATGGAGCTACCCTTAAGAGTGTTCCATATTTTAGTGGGAAAGGTCATATTACTCCCATTTAACACATCAAAAACATAGAAAACTTTTTCAACATTCATTATATCACCTAAAATAATGTGGATATTAATTTATTGAAATTGTCTTTCAAAATGAAAACTTTAGATTAGTATGGGACTCTACCTCATAATTCCATTACTTAGTGGGATGAAATAGGAGATCTATTATCTAATAGGTTTGAAGATAAGAGTTATTATTTATCACTAGCTAAGAAATTGAACACTATCAATAGGGATCCATAAGATATCATGCAAGACTTTAACTATATATTTCAAAAAACATGGGATAAGATCCCAGCCCTTGTGAGACCTACTCAAAATTATACCTTCTTATATTATCAAAAGCATTGAATATTGATATAGCCATGATGATCCAATCCATGGGTGGGAATAAATTACCCAATTCTTATGAGATAGATATAAATGCTAAGAATTGTCTTGTTCATGTAGGGAAGATTTATCATAGACCACCAATGCCATTGTTCCCTGATTTATAGCCTCCTAGTCAAGTTATATTACTTACCTTGGCTCCTTTGCCAAATATTCAAGAAAAGTTTGTCCTTTCCCCTACCAATGAGATTCATGAAGTCAAGAGTTTGATTCAAATTTTTACCAATGAATTTTTGGCTCTTAAAAGGCAACAAGCTTAAAGTTATAGGCCTTACCAATCTTACAATTAGTTTAGGCAAGCAAATAGGCCTCTTTTTCAAGGTAATACTCAAAGGACAAGATCAAATCACTCAAGCTATACCTTACCAAAGTTATAATCCTATTGCCCCATCATATTATAAATCTCTTTTTCCCACTCAAAACAACTTTGTTCAATAAATACAATGTTATCCTTCTTATGACCAAAATTAAGGCCAAGTTGCATATGCCAATGAAACGCCTAATCAAGCCATGGCAATACAAGATATTCAAGCACCTCAAGTTTCCAATTTTTAAGTGAAAATTAAAAATGGAATGGAAAATGGACAAACATAATCTGATTCTACTCTTATATATCATTTTGAGGGAGAGTTTTGTGCTATTAATCATTTGGTAAATTCAAGTAATATGAATGCTAGTGTATCCTCTAACACTAGATCTAAGAAGAGGGTATTTGAAGAGACACAAGAGAAAACTCAACAACCTATTTTAACTCATACATCACCTCCAATATTATTTGGGTATAATTCATCTTCTAAAGTTTAGGAGAATCATAAATTATAAAATTCAAGGCCACTTCCTACACACCCATCTTCACATGCTACAACATAAGGTATTAGTGCTTCCAAAGAGGCTTCCAAGATGAAATATTGTGGATAAGATTAATAAATCACATATGAATATTTAATTATGGGAATCATTGACATTAATGGTGCAAAAGGATATTCTCCAAAAGGAATTTTCTAGACTAGGTAAATAAGTTAGATCAACTAGGACTAAAAATGTTGTTTCGATGAATGGAACTCAGGCCTTTGATGAATAAGTGAAGAATATTTATAATACTCATCCCTTTTACCTATCCTTTATCATTATTTATTTATTTTTTCACAATTATATCATATATAGTGGGGCTAGTATTTCAGTTATACCTAAGTCAATAACACATAAACTAGGCCTCAAGTATGAGCCAATAGCTTAAAAAGTTCTACAATTGAATGGGTCACCAACAAAGACTTTGGGAGTGGTCAAGGATTTGAATTTTATTTTACATTATTTTCATACTTTTTCCATCCCTCATGATGTGGTTTTTATATATTTACCACCATACATTGGTCTTTGTTTGTCAAGAGAGTTTACAGCCAAGATAGGTGGATAATTGGTAGCCAATTGGTCATATATGGTTTTTAGGACAAAGTATAGTACCAAGGTGAATATTTAATTGTATCCTATCTATCACAATCATTTATATCCCTAGATTCCTAAATTTACAAATGCTAAGTATGCAATTTTTGATGAGGAAGAACTTCACATGGACCAATCTCCAACTCCTTCTCTTGAAGGAGTTTCTAATTTGTATCTAGATGAATAGGGAGCTGAGAATTATGAGCATGATCATTAAAAATTCATAGATTAAAGTTCTCTTGGAGTGTATTTAATTCATGAGGAGGACTCTTTCATGCAAAACTTCATGAAGCCAAGTAAAAACATGGATGGTTTATGGAAGCTATTCTTTGATGGATATAGAAGCAAGGTTGGAGTAGGTGGTGGAGCAATGTTAGTTTCTCCATACAAGGAAAGGTAATAATCTAATTTCATATTTAAATTCACTTATAATTTTAATATGGTATAATATGAGGCCCTCATTAATGGCCTTGAGTGGTCTAGGAAAAGAGGAGTGAAAGAGCTATGAGTGTATGGTGATAGTGAGTTAGTTGTGAACCAAATAAGAGGCCAAAATATAACTAAGAAATCTTTACTTAAGTCCTATAATCATAGAGTGTGGGATATTGTGTAATATTTCTAATCATTAAACATCTAATCTATCCCAAGAGAATACAAGAAACATGTTAATAGGTTGGCAACAATTGGAGATCAGTTTTATGTTCCAACAGGGATAAGAGAAGATAAGAACCAGCCTCATCTAAAAGTGATTGTAATTCCCTCTAAACCTAATAATTTAACTAATTGGAAAGAATTTTATAGTTACCAATAAATATCTCTTTTTCTAAAAGAGGAGGTTGAGTTTTATTTAAAGAATCAATCCAAACTATAGCAGTAATATGGAGGGTAGATTGTACAGTTGAAGAAAAAAAAGCTCCCTAAAGGCTTAGTCACACTTGAGAGTATCTTTAATGATGATTAAAAACTGAATAAGGAAAATTTAATCATTTATACTAAGAAATAAAACTATAATAGATTACAAATCTTCAAAGATAATTTGACTTCTCTTGGAAAAGTATGTACTAGAGAAGAAAGACATGCTTTCATTGAATTATGCAAGGAATTTTTTGATGTCTTTGAATGGGAATATAGTTATTTAAAAGTATTTTATCCAAAATTAGATCAACATACAATATATCTAGATGATAATTCTAAGCTTATTGATCAAAGGGAAATGTCAATCAATCCTAAGATTGAGCCTCTCATGAGAAAGGAGCTTACAAAGTTGATTGAGTCTAAGATCATTTTTCCTATTAAGCATTCATCTTGGTTGCTAAACTTAGTCCTAATAAGGAATAAGAATGGTTAAATACATTTATGTGTTTAATTTATATATTTGAATATATTTTATTTGAAGTACCATTATCCTCTTCCTTCCATGGAGTATATTTTACAATTTGTGGCAGGTAGTGAAAGATTCTCACTCCTTGATGGATACTCAGGGTATAATCATATTTTGGTAAAAGAAAGTGAAAAATATAAGATAAAATTTAATAATAAATGGGGTAAATATGATTATAATAAAATTTATTTTGGTTTGTCTAATGATGGTGCAATATTTCACCGTGTAATGGATATGGTTTTTCAAGGTCTAATAAATGATACAGTGCTGGTGTATCTTGATGATATCATAGTTTTTTCTAAGGATGTAAAGGATCATTTGAATAATTTTAGGAATATTTTTGAGAGATGTAGAGATTTTGGAATATTTCTTAACCCAAATAAGTTTATTTTTTCTATCTACAAAGGCAAACTCTTTAGCCACATAGTCTCAAAGAAAGGCCTATCCATAGATCCTGAAAGGGTGAGTGCAGTCTTGGAATTAGCTTTACCCAAACACAAGAAAGGTTTGAAAAGTTTATTTGGAAAAATAAATTTCATAAGGATGTTTATTCATGATTTTTATAATTTATTCAATCCTCTAACCTCTATGCTAAGGAAGGATTAAGTGTTCACTTGGACAAGGAGAAGGAAGGATAGTTTTGAAGAGATCAAGCAAGCTACTGCCCAAGTACCAACTCTTGAAAGTAATAATTTCTCAAGGGATTTCAAAATCTATACCTTTAAAAATGAAGATTTAATATTTTCCATGCACACTTAATAAAATTAATAAAACTTGGAGTAGCCTTTTGCCTTCTTTAGTCAAGGATTGGAAGGCTATGAAATAAGATACACCTATGTAGCGAAGCAAATACATTAAATTTTTATAAGTATAAATAAGTTTAGGAATATGTTATATAACAATAATATTCATATATTTTTACCTCATACTAGTGTCAAAGACTTCATTTTGAGCAGACATTTGAATGAAAAAAGGGTTGGTTGGATCACAAAAGTGATGGAGTATGATGTAGAAATCAAGACAACCAAGCTATGAAAGTGAAGGGATTATGTGATCACCTTGATTCAGATTTGAAAGAAAAAAATGAGTTATTTTATCCCTTCATTATGGTCATATTAAAACTACATCTTCATCAATGAGAAGTTGGACACAATAAATTATCCATTTTCTTCAAACTGATGAGTGTTCATAAGGCCTAGATAGAGCCAAAATAAGGTAATTCAGATTACAATCTATTCCTTATGTGTTTGTTAATGGAGTGTTGTTTAGGAAGGACTTATCAAGTGTGTTATTGATATTTGTTGAATCAGATCAAGATGAGAAAATATTATTTGAGTTTCATGATGGACCAGCTAGTGGTCACTTTGTTCCAAGAACCATAGTTGCTAAGATTATAAGAGCTAGATATTTTTGTCCTAGTTTGTTCAAATACAATGATGATTTGGTAATTAAATTTTAAAAATGTTCTCTCTTTGATGGTAATCAAAATCTTTCAGCATTGCCTCTTCATCTAATACAAGTAGACTAACCTTTTATGTAATGGGGTCTAAATTTCATAGGCCTAATCAACCCACCTTCTAGTGTTGGCCACAAGTGGGTGTTGACTACTAAAAATTACTTTAAAAGATGGGTGTAGGTTGTATATCTTAAGGAATAAAATGAAATTTCAGTTCTAGACTTCTATGAAGGCATAGTGACAAGGTTTGGGTCTTCATCAACAATAATTTCATGTAATGCATTGGCTTTCCTTGGAATGAATATAAGTGAGTGGGCTTTACAACATGGTATTTATATTTTTACTTATTCCAACTATTATCCAAAAGGGATTGGAATAGATAAGTCTAATAATAAAAATCTAATCAAAATCATAAAGAGTATAATGGAGGAAAACCAAAGAACTTGGCATTCTAAGTTGAAAATAGCTCTTTGGGCTGATAGGGTCACCCTCAAAAGAGCCATTTAAAATTCACCATATACACTTGTTTATAGGAGAGAATATATAATATCTATTTCACTTGATCTACAAGCCTTGGTTCTCACTTACTAGCTAAAGTTGATGGAAAATGAAAGCATGGAGGTCAGGTTGTATGAGTTGATGGAGCTTGAAGAAACAAGAGATCAATCTATGCAAACTATCAGGGCTCATAAAGATTAGAAAAAAAGAGATAATTTGATAATAAAATAATTCCAAGAATATTCTAAAAGGGGGACATTGTTCTAAAGTGGGATTAAGATAGGTCTAAGCCTAGAAAACACATAATGTTTGATGCTTTGTGGAGTGGCCCTTATGTTATCACCCAATACAAGCAACACAATGCTTTCCAATTCTCAAATTTTAATGGAGAGGAGATTCATATCCCAGTAAATGGGATATATCTCAAACATTTCTACTAATGTTCTCCTCTCTCTTTGTATATAGTTATTTTCTTTGTTTTCTCTAAGTGCTTATGCACATGTGTGTGTATTAATTTGTCTTGTATGTGGCTTGGTGTGTTATGGTTGTTTTGTGAGTGTTTTATTCAATTCCTTTCTAGTTTTATTAAATAACTCATTTAATCCATTGGCCCATGATATGATAAGGCTATTGGTATTTAGTATAGCAAGCATACTACCCTTATGAGTCACCATTTTGTTGACCAAATTTGACTTGTAAGTCAAATTTGGACCCTTATAGGTAAAAAATTGGGTTTTTATATGTTTATGGGTCTAAATATTTTTCATAGGATATATTATAGTTCATTTTATGTTATCAAATAGATTTTTAGCCTTAGTCATGGTCTAATAGGTTTATTTGTCATTTTGAGTCATTTAATGGAATTTTAAGGGTCATAAATGTAAGTGGAATGGTTCCCAAGGTGTCTAGGTGTCCTTTTTCTCATTAAAAAATAAAATAGGACATATTCCCTATCAAGGATGTTAGTTACATCAGAATCTTTTAGGTTGTCTAACTGAAATTCAAGAAACCAATTGAAAAAGGGAGTTTTTTTCACTTATACAGCCTATGGGGGAAGGTGACACATGGGAAAATATAATGGAAGGAATATTAATCTTAATAAAAATCATCTCAATGATTTAAATGTTATTAAATTTTCATTTTTATCCAAAACCATTCTACTTCTTCTTTGCCTTTCTGGACATATAAAAGTGACCAACAAGTTTGTGCTTAGTATGGATAGCTGAAGAGGTTTCAAATGATTTTTTTTATTGGTGATATTACAATTATATACCTTAATTTCCATAAAAAGAGTGTAATTATTTTTCAACTATGCTTTATGAACCATCCTTTACAAGTTGACTATGTTTTTCTACTCACTATTTCCTACACCCTATAGGTTTTGCTTTTTTGCTTCATTTTGGACAAGTCCATATGAACCAATTGGTGATGTTGAGTATAGATTATTTTTTATACCTTATAATATTTTATCTATTATTATTTTCATGTTTCATGATGTTTTGATGGGCAAGTTGTCTGATGTTGCAGGAAGTTGTCACCATTGTGAGTTTTCAATTAATTCTACCTTATTCCTAAATATTGGTCTTTTATAGAGGTTACATTTTAATTTTAAATGATGTTACACATGTCTCAGGGCCATATTACTATCTCTTCCCATGTTTTTTTTCATCATATCATGCTTGGGCAACTTTTAGTCCTACCATTCATCTCAGTCAACTCTTTGCTCAATGTCATATTGAATCACACAAGTGTAGAGCTTGTTTAGCTTGATCATGGTGTTTTAATCAAGGTATATCAGTTTTATAATTCATCAAGAGTTTATGGGAGTTCATTTTTTTGTTAAAAAAGACACAAGACTAGTTAAAAACTATTTCCCCACATCAACTGGTCATTCTAGAGACCCTTACCTGCTTTGTTCCAGGTGTTTGCAAGAGATTTTCATGTTGTAATAGTGTTATGGATATTATATTAAGACCTATTTGATAAAAAATAATTAATTTTAAGTGTTTTATTTTGATTTTGAGTTTCTCTTGAGACTCATTCATCTACAATTTTACTCCATTCTAGACACCTTACCAACATACAACCCATATACACCTACAAGAGCCTTTTATTGATGTCATGCTAAGATGTGGAAAGCTTGATATGTTTTTTAATATTATAATATTCAAAAGGGTTAATTGGGAAATTTTTAGGAAGAATGGTAATGATCATAAACATATCCATCTCTCATACTACCCAATATTCCATGGTCACTCCCTGTGTATGCTAATGTCAACTACAGGTGGTACCTCAAGGTTTTAAAGGTCTTTGAATGGGGAAATTTAGAGCATAGTAAAATATTTTTCAAATTAAAAAATTATATTTTATAATTTCATACTTTATTTATTTTTCCAATGGTATAATGGAAAGGTAAACACCTTGGAGGAGATAAGGACTAAATTTTGGGATCAAATCCCTAAAATGAAGAAATAGAGGTCCAATTTCGTGGGTCTCTTATAGCTTGGTTTAAATGACCCTTGAAACATATAAATAGGTTAAAATTATATACACTAGTATAGATAAGAGACATGAAAAAAATGGATTCAAAAATATTGATGAATGGTGGTTGTTGGGGGTCCTAAAATTACCCTAAAAATAGTGAAACACTACACTAACATCTATAAGTTTGGAGTTGGGAATGGCCTTTTGACATCCTAAGATTAAAATAGAACACATTGTCATAGATATAATGGTTCAATTTATTAAATTTTATAAAAAAAAATTCATAAATATCATTAGTATTATGTTTATTATGGTATTCCAAGTTCCATATACACCTACAAGGGTCCCTTTAACAAGAAAGGTTCACCTACAATTAGGAATATAGACAGGGGGATAGTATGGGTGTTTAGGTGATGTTTTAGGACACTAAAATTGAATTAAGGTATATATTAATTATATTTTACCTCAGGTTATTAAAATTTATGTCTTTAAACATCATAACCAAGCTAAACTAAAGCTAATATCCACCTACAATAGTCAAAGAAGGTAGGGTTCACAGTCATGACAGATGAAACTCAGTTTGTGATCTCAAGGTACTTAAAAATAGGTTAAAGGTAGGTTAAAATTTTGATACAAACCTATTATCACCTATATTAATATCATTAAAAAATTAATAATCTAAAAATGATGTAAAATAAGCCTAATTAGACCTCTTGAAACCTTGTACACACCTATAGTTGAGTGTGCAGTCTTGGTGAGGGTAAGAGGTGAATATGCAAAGAGAGAAATAAGGTAATAATAAAATTTAAAATGGTTTAGGATTTATTTTTATAGGTTTTAAAATATATATATTACTCTTTTAATATGATCACCCACTCTTCCTATTGGCCAAAGGTAGCAGTCTGTATAGGTGAGTTAAGAAACCCATGTTGCTCAATGGGTAGGAGTGAAGAATCCAAAGGAGAAAAGTATTTTGGGTGAATATTAAGATTAATTATAATAAATTTAGGATTTATATAATTTTTAATGATAATATTAACATTTTATTATCCTATAGAGGTCATTCTTAGGTGGATTTGAGAAAAATGTAGGAAATAGGCCTTTTTAAAGGTCTTTTTTGAGCGATTTGATTTGGTTAAGTGCCTAGATCAATGAGTCTGAATTTTAAATTTGGTAAAAATTATAATTATTACATTAAAAAACTCTTAATATCTTCATTTTTTATTTTTTAATAGGGATATACCTCAATATTTTGTCTTAGAGGTTAGTTAGTCAAGAAAAATCAAGGTTTAGCAAAACAAGCTAATGAAGTCAAAATGAGAAAAAAAACTTTATATAAATATTTAAAAACCTCAAGAAACATATTTTTAGGTAAATTAAAGTAAAATATGTGATAGGGAGCACTATTTTAGGCTCAAACCTCTCAAAATTACCAAAATACTCTTCCACATAGTCCAACTAGACAAGCTTCCAGTAGGCATAGTTAGTGAATGAGAGGAAGAAATGAAAATGAGTGTCATAAAAATTTTGTGGTGAAATTTTTATATTTAATTATTTTTTTAAAATTAATATAAACCAACCCAACCATGAGATATCAATCCAAGTAGCTCAAACTAGCAGGGTGCATGCTAAGCCCATTACACCTTGAGGAGACCTAGAGCCAATTGGGGGTCGAACCCCACTTCTAGTTCTTGGTGAGATATATATTTGATTGAATCATGTTTATTATATTTATTGATACATTTATGATCTTTTTTTATGCAAATAAACTTAAATTAAATTTAATTTTAGCTCAGAGACAGTCCAAACATGAAAGAAAGGTGGAAATAAGCTTAATAGGGTGATTTCAAGTGCTCATATCTCCTCTAAAACTATGAATGGATACCAAAGTATTTTGAATGGGTTATTATGGTATCTTAACATAATGTTTTTGGAATTTTTTGTAGTTCCAATGTCAAGTATTTATGAAGCTTAATGAAGAAAACTATCTAAAACCATCACTAAAGCCTTGGAAAGATCTGATTGGGAAAAAAGGTTGGAGATGCATCTATATGGTATGTAATGGACATAAAATTAATTGGAGGT
Source organism: Torreya grandis (assembly GCA_037957365.1). Lineage (NCBI taxonomy): Eukaryota > Viridiplantae > Streptophyta > Pinopsida > Cupressales > Taxaceae > Torreya > Torreya grandis. Next base: position 277,941 of record JARHVA010002020.1, read on the forward strand.
TGTATATTAATATTTAGGGCTCCTAATCATTAATTTTTTTACAACCCTAACTATATTAACATGGTAAAAAATAGGTTCTTTTGATTGGTTTATGTATTGTACAGGGTACAAGAGGTTTCAAAATATGAAATCAAGTTTGGGAGAAATTTATATACTTATTATAACTCCATATTTCCATATCATTCCTATAAAAAACTTCTAAGTTTTAAAACAATAACTCTCATCTCAACCAGTCAAAACTAGCATAGTGAATACAATGGTGAGAAGGGTGAAAATTTCAAGTGTGAACATTTTTAAGGTGTAATTGAGTACTCTATGGACATGGAGAGTCTTTAAAATTTTCATCCACTCCCTCCCATGAGTTTTCATATAAAAATTAAGCCAATTTTGAAGCCAAGTGTGAGGGGTGACTGAAAAAGGAATTTTTTAGACTACAAATAGTGATGGCTTACTTCTAAGAAATTTTAGATGAGTAGGACTAAAACTAATGAATGTAAAAACATGTATAAAAAACTTCCCTCTAATTCCAATCATCATACCTATCTGTAATCTATTTTGGGACATTAAAATAGGTCCAAATCATGAAGGTAATTTTCTGAGCCAAGACAAGTTTCATGCCACTTTTCATAAGTTTCATGACTTGTGTGGACATTCGAATAGGTTACAATCTTGTTGGTCTTGTCTAGTAGAAGATGATTTTTTCTAGCATGTTATCCTTGATTGTTCACCAAGTGTGCAGAAGAGTAATTGTTATAGGTCTTTGTTATTATTCTATTTTAAGTGTATAAGTGTTTTATAAGTGGTTCATGACTGTATTCTCCTAAGTAATAATTCATTACCCTCTTAAGTATCAAAATACCTATTGAACCTAGCATATGAAACATTTAGTAACAATCTATCTTAAGTTGTGAGTTTTGTGTGAAAGAATTTTTTTCTCTAAGTAGGATAATTTTAGTCAAAAAGAGGAAATTAAATATTGGTGCATCACCTTTTAGTTTTATTAATATGTCTTTTTAACCCTTTCCATGAAAATTTGATAGGTAAGAAATTAATTCAAAGAGTGCATCAAGGGAACTATCCCTTCTAGAGATTCATCTCACCAATTATTTACCTATAGCAAGTGAGATGTTTCCATTATGCCATTTGGATGAGGAGAGCTAGGCATCTCCTCAATGGGTGAAAATCCAAGTGACAAAACTAACCATAAAACTAACTCAACTATGGCACCCTAAATTCTCTATAAAATAGGAATTAAATTAAATACACTTAAATTTCAAATAACTAATAATAAAAATGGAATAACACCTCTTGGGAACTCATTTAAGTACTTAGACAATGAATTGGACTTAACAAATGTTCCAAACTATTTTTAAATAAATTATTGAAAAGTGTCCAAAATAAACCAAATAAATAATTTAGGACATAAATGAATTAAATAATATTCTTAAACACATATAGTAAGAATAATCAAGTTCCCATATTCACATCATACTTAATAGTCAAAGGGTTATGGAATAGCTTTTAGAAGAGACCACTTTGTCCAAGGGAAATTTATCGTCATAGAGTATTATTGTTTTCATTAAGTTGCATGTTAGTAATATATAGGATACTTGGTATGTAATGATGTACATAATGGTTTATCCTTGAATTCCAAAGGAGAAACAACCTATAAAAAAGATGAAAGTTGGGCTAAACAAGTCACCTATTCCTTTAAAAAACATCTTTTATTATTTTATTATTTGTTTGGTGTTTTTACTTAATTATTAAATGTTTGGGATTGAGAATTATTTAATTTTTGTAGTGTTTTTATCTTAGGATGTGCTTTCATAACACCAACATTTTTTATCAATCATGTATTATGTTTTATTTAATGAAAAACATCACATACTTTTAATCAAAAAAATATTCATTACAAGGCATACCCAACTGAATGGAAGCACAATAATTAACTAATTGCCTCATTAATGTTATTATTTAGATTTAACATATAAGTAATAATAATAATAATAATAATAATAATAATAATTACTAAGCTCCATCAAAATAAAAATACCCTTACCTCTTAATGTGGGAAACATTGAACACATTTTCCTAGAAATGAATGGATTCTAAGAAAATATATCTTTGATTTCAAAAACTTGGGGAAAGTGGGTAACCATATTGTTGACCTAATTTTTGTGTGCGAGAAAATCAAGAATAAAAAATTGAAAATAAATATCCTTAATATTATTTTGGTATAAGGTAATCCAAGGAATTAAAATAAGACTATTTTATTATGGATGTAAATAAATATCCTTATGATTATTTTTAGATGAGGTAATCTAGATAATGAAAAAATGATTATTTGATTATGGATGCACTCAATTTCATATTCTTCCTATTTCCATCAATGTATTTCTAAAATAAGATATAACATAATTTGGAGAGATTAATCTATGAGAGGTTTGAAGAGGGGAAGGAATAAGTTATCATTGTATATGAGGCACATCTATAAAAGGTGAAAAACTTAATCCTTATAATAAATACTATTATTAAATTTTAAGGAAGGATGGTCTCCTTTGTGAAAATTATTGGGTGTTCCACTACTTCCCATTGACAAACTATTATCTCACTCTAAATATAAAATTAGTTTCATATAGTAAGTCCAAAAAAATTCCACACTAAAATATTATCTCTAGCATATGGGTGACTAGGGTTTAAAGATATCTAGTTACATATAGGAGGCTAAGGTTTAACATATATTGAAAATTCATATTAAATAGAAGAGATAAATAGTTCACCACCAGCTAATGAAAGACAAACAAAAGATAACATTAGGGTTCATTAAATCATTTTCTATTCAATTTATGATAATGTTTCCCTAGTTATCAATGTTATGAATTGAGATGGAGGATGAAACATATCCATCCATCATAAAACCTACATCATATAAACTAATGGCCAAACAAAGTTAGGGAAAACAACTATTCACAAGTAGTTATGACTTTAATAGGGGGTTTGTTGTCAATTATAGACTATCATTCCTTGATCTGAGAGTTACCATGGAATATATACTTACTCATAAAGGTGTATCTATGGTAGTGGATCATGGCATCAATATACTTGGACTACATCCAAAAATGGGATTCCATGAAAGACCCTTTAATGAAGATAGAGGTAAATCTCTTGAATTCCAACTACCAAATTAAATACTTGATGTTATTATTGATTATAAGTAAAGAAATAATATTCTTATCTTATTTAAAAAATTTCCCTCTAATTAATATTTTTATAAATGGGCTAAAATAAATTGGGAAAATAGTGGGTTAATTTTAGAATCAATGAGGGCATTGGGTAATGGTTATGTTTCATGTATGTTTATGAATTCTAAAAATGCATAAGTTGTTTTAAAATATGTTACTTGTGTTATTTTTTGGAAATTTTGATATTTAAAATCATGTAATTTTAATTTCCATCTATAAGGGTATCCAAAATCTTGTTACCCTATGTGGTTTGAGTTCCCTTTCCTCAACCTTGATTTTAGGCCCTTCCTAAAATAATTCTATAGATAGATATGAAAAGTAATTTTGTGTAAAGAAGATAATGACAAATTTGATAATCTAATATTTCAGCCTCATGAATTCATTTTGATGAACTTAAAATATCCCCTTCTTTATTATATCAAGATACTTGGTCTTGGATTTGAAATCTCACAACCAGTGGTTTTATTAAATTAGGTCAATGCATATTTTTACTATCATAAATAAGGGCATATCATCTAAGATTGTCCTCAAAAAACTAAGTTGAATCATCCCCAGGTGAATGAGGAACCTAAAAAATACCATAAAACCATTGGGGATAGATTTAAAACTAATTCAATCAATATTAAATGTTAATAATTTATAGTTAAATCAGCTCACACCACTAAATTGTTAGAGTTCTCAAAGAATACCATAGTTCACCCTCCAATATATTGTACTCTCAATCTTGATGATATTATTGATATCTAATTACCTCTCCTAAACTTCCCCACCCATGCATTCACCCTAAACACATTTCAATTATCCCATTTGAACATGAATCAACTATTTGGTTTGTTTCTCTATATAAATATGTTGTTATGAATTAAGGTCGGCATGTAGTAAAAAAAATGAAAGAGCTCAGTGACCATAATACTTATTCAAAAAATACTCCATCTAGGGGATGCATTTTTTTTTATAAGAGTGAGTTGAAATAAAATTCCCCATAGTTTACTAGGCAAAATTCTTACTTACCAGATAATAGTGGGGTATCTACCTATAAAATGGACATTAAGAAATCAGTTTTTCTCAATTACAAATTCCTATCCTTGACTTGAGAGCTAGAGGAATATGTTCCACTTTATCAATAAAGTTTATAATATTTTCCTATAATGTTAAGTGTTTGTCAATACTTGAATACAAGTTTAATATTAAGAATACTCTTGATATTTAACACCATGATTCTATTTTTATGCAAGTAGTAATGGTGAGTGTCGTAGTGAATCTTCACTCAACCATGTTTAGAAAGATATGATTTTTTTAACTACTCTAATTATGATGGAAAAGGTGGAGTGGTTCTTATTTTTACCCCTTAGATTAACAATCTTATTGTTCATTTAGGGTAATATCCTTCCCATCATTGTATTTAGATCACTTACCTTTTCCAAAACAAAATTATTGGTCTCTTCTCATTTTATGCCCCTAATGATCATTATTGTGCACACAAATTTGGTAATGATAGGATATAACCTTCCCTATACTGAGTGGGTTATTAGAGGTTATTTTAACATGATATAAAAAATAATAGATATAAATTGTCTTGGTGATCATAAACTATCCCTATATAAATTTTAAGGTTGGCTTCACTACCAAAAATCCTTACACATTTTTGACCTCATACATGGGAATTTTAATACTCAATAGGAACACTTGTTCACATCATCAAATTATAGATCAATTCTTGATGGAAAATTTATTCATATGTATAAATTTCATGTATACTTAAACCTTCAAGTCACTCTATCATCACAAGGAAAAATGTGTATATGGATCTTCTTGTCATTTTATATGACCATCCTCCCATTATTTTTTAAGTTTATCTTATTAATGATGAAGATAATTATTATATTTTTCCATTAAAAATGAATTATTTGAGTAATAATGATTGTATAGATTATCTCAGTGCTCTTTGGAATTAAGTCATCAAGCCTTAAAAATGGGAAATTTGGATCCTTTGGTGGTAAGCTGCACTTGACATATACACTTATTTTCTTTTATCTTATGGTTAAAATATTTCTTGGGGAAAAAGAGGAAGAAAATGTATCTAATAATAAGGCTTGAGGAATGATGTAAACTCATCCAATATAAGATTTTGAATGAAAACCTTCAAAATATGGTGGCCATTAAAAAAATAGATAAGAGAATTTATGTTTAATCCAAGATGAGTGGATTAATATGATCCTGTATTACTTGGATTGAAGAGGGGGATAAAGGATCCAAGTTAATGTTTTAATAAATAAAATAAAAACACCAAAAATATATGATAATTTCCATATTAGATGAAAATTAGAACTATTTCTCCTCTTCTTTTGAAATTAAAAATGTATTTAGACATCATTTAAAAACACTTTTCATTTATGATAACATTCATGATGATATCTACATCAAACTAAATAATATGGTGAGATTATGTATTCCAACTAAGATAAGGTAAGACACATGTGATCACCTTGATAGGCTTATAACCCTTGCCGAATTGGAATACACTCTTTTCTTTATGGTAGATGAAAAAGTTCCTAGCTTAGATGATCTAATAACAAAATTTTCAAGGCCATGTGGCCTAAATTTCATAATGAATTTTACCAAGTTTATCTAGAGGATGAAAAAATTAGCTCACTTGGTATCTTTATCAACCAAGGTTTGATATATCTCATCCCTAAACATAATAATAGAGATAACATAACAGGTTAGAGACCCATCATTTCTCCTTAATAAATCTTATAAATAATTACTAAATATATTGCTCATCATATTAAAGGATTGGTGTCATAAATTGTTATACCTAAGAAAATTTTATTTATTTTTTAGAATTCCATTCTATACAACTTAGTGTTAGCTTGAAAATATGTATATTGGGCATAAAAATTTATCAAAACTTGTTAATTATTAAGCTTGACTTTCACAAAGCCTGTGCTAGAATTAAATGACCATTTATTCTCAATAAGTTAAGATGGTTGGGCTTTGGGAAAGAAATGATTCAACACATTAATATGTTTTTAAATTATGCCTCAACTAGACTTTTAGTGAATGTTTCTCCCACTTAATCCTTTGTGCTTCAATGATCCATTCACCAAGTTTATCTTTAAGAAATGATTCAACACATTAATATGTTTTTAAATTATGCCTCAACTAGACTTTTAGTGAATGTTTCTCCCACTTAATCCTTTGTGCTTCAATGATCCATTCACCAAGTTTATCTTTTAGATCCTTTTATATATGTATTAGCTATAAATGTTCTTATATACTCATTGCAAATGAAACATAATTATCATATTATTAAATGAATGATTATTAATAATTATTTTTATTCCCTTAAAACTATTTTTTATAATGATAGTATTATTTTTATATGCAACGGTGAAGATTAAGTCAATAATGTTATGGATATCCTTAAGTTGTATTATGTTATTTTAGGTTATAATTTTTTTATGCATAAGATTGAATATATTATGATTAAATATGATCTCACTAACCATTATATTCCTCCTAAGTATACACATGTTCAACATGGATAAATTAAAAGTTACTTTGGTATCCCCTATGGCCTTAGAGTCTCTCTTAGTGACATCTGAAATTGGGTTTTGAACAAATTTCATTAAAAATTTTATTAATAGGGGATCTGAATTTATTTCCTTTGCTAATTGAAAAATGTTGATAATAATATTTTTGTTGCAACACATGTTTACTATTCTTCATGTTGGTTTGATTCTAAAACATGCTACAATAGATTCACCAAATATTAAAACTCATTATTTGTTAAGCTTGACTTTTTAAAATCCAATGATAAAATTAAATGGTTATTTACTATTTATATGTTATTCTAACTAGGGTTTAGAAAAAAATGATTCACAACATTAAAAAAAATTCAATGATGCCTCAACTAGACTTTCAATAAATCATTCTCTCACTAAATCCTTTATGCTTCAACAATCCATTCACCAAGGTTGTCCTTTAGCTATTTTTTATATGTTTTGGTTTTAAATGCTCCTTGATTTTTTTTGAAAAGGGTACATAATTATAATATTATTAAAGGGATCACTCTTCTTAATGATTCTTGTACCCTTAACTCTATTTTTTTATGATAGTATGATTTTTATTTATAACAATGAAGAGGAAATCAATAATGTTATGGATATCCTTGAGTAGTATTATATTATTTCAGAATCTAAACTTACAATGCATAAGATTGAATTTATTACAATTCAAGATATTCCCACCCCTGTTAAATTCATCCTAAGTGAAACTAAGTTTAACATGGATAAATTTGAAGGTATTTGAGTGTCCCCTTTGGCCTTAGAGTCTTTCTTAGTGACATTTGAATTAATAAAAAAATTGATAAAAAGTTTGATTGTTAGGGATTGAAATTTATTTATTGATATAATTCATGTTGGTAACAAGATTTTTATTACAACGCATGTTTAATATTGTTCATGATTTTTTATTCTAAAACATGCCACAACAAATTCACCAAGCTTATAATTTTTTTCATTTGGGCCAAATGGGATGGAAACAAAGGTATGTAGTGCATCTCCTATAATCAATATATTTAGCCAAAATAAAAATGAGGTCTTGGTGTTATGGATCCTTTGACGTAAGTAAATTTTATGATTTATAAATAGATCGTTAGATATTTTCAAAAATTTTAAGTGTGGAAATTTATTTTTAAACATAGTGTTTCAACTAATTTTTATAAGGGTCAAATGAAATATGTGCACATAAATGATGATTTGTTTGTTTTCTAAATAGTTCTAACTCTTAGCATCTTCCCAACCAAATAGTATGTGTAAATCCCATCAAGAAACTTCTCAACTATTAGAATGGAAAGATAACTCGCTTCAACATGGCCATAAATTTTTGACTTCCTCTATTTGGTGGAATAAACATGTTAAATTTAAAGTGGTTCCCCTTACTCTACACTCTAGGCCAAAAATAAAATGTCAATTTTATAAAAGAATGACAATTTTGAGATTTATCTACATAACTCTAAATATGTTTTTGCCTTGATCTAGGATAATTTAGAAAAGAAACATTGGTCACTTTTAAAGGATATTTTTCACCTACATAATTATATAACGATTGTTATAAATTAACTTCTACAAGTTGTGGATAACTCATTACTTTTAAATATGTCTACATTGATTTAATGCAATTTTTTGAAGGATTAGAGGAAGCATAATAATTGTAGGTTTGATCATTTCATGATAAAATGTCTCTATAAAAACTCCTTCTAGGGTTGATTTTGGAAAAAAGGATTAATTCAAAGTGGAAATTAAAATTAAGTGAAGGTAAATTTCAACATCTTTGAGATTCCATTTTCAAGTCAAAAGTTGATGTCATGGCTCAAATCACTACTTGAAAGCTTATATTTTACAAACCCCCTATTGGTAAAAACATATGATTTCTTTCCATCAACCCCTGCAAATGTCATGTTTTCAATATTCTTGAGTATTTCAATCATTTATTTTGGATATCTAATTTTTATAAAATAATATGGGATGTTCTGCACAATGACTTCCTTGATATATTTGGACACTAGATGTCTTGAAAATAAATTATTATATAGTTTAATATTTATTATAATGTGATTTATAAATCTTTTAGGCAACTTATAATTAGTCACTTTTGGAATAATAGATGTATTATTGTGTTTAATAACTCTTGTATTTATTTTTCATTTGAAATTCAAAATACTTACTCTAACCATTATTTATAATTGTATTTTCTATTTAGGGTTCTTTAGAGTGATCTTGTCTACAACATTAAAATATCATAACAATTGGAAAAGGTTTAAAATAAAATTAGAAAGGTTGAAAATGATAAGATGAATCTCATTTTGAAATTGTAATGGTTCCTTCCTTGATATTTATGCTTCCTTTATATTATTCTTGATTTTCATATATTTATTGTTGTTATATTAGGTAATGTTTTCAATAAGAAAAATATTATATAATTTTAGAGACAACAAAAAATTGATTATTTTTAAACTAATCACGTGGGATGAATTTTTGGAAATATAAATTCCACATCATATGTTTTTCTCATAATTTTAAACATTTTAAAATGTATCATACATACACCATATGAAATGGGGTATTAAATTTTAAAAACATGTCACCTTACACATATAGTGGTACATATGCCTGGATAGGGATATTAAAATTGTTTTAGGTCTATAAAAGGTAATTTTTTATTGACATTAAATCAATTTCAAAAAAAATGTGAGTTTAAAAAATACCTATGTATAATATTTGTAAATTCATTAAAGTTACAAGTACCATAATATTAATCCCATATTTTGTGTAGGGTAAATTTGAGAATTTTTATTGAATGTCATTGCTAAAATTATTGAGTATTAATTTTATTTAAGTGATTATCTTTTAATTTTCCTTAATTGTATATCCTATACAATGTTGTGACCAATGATAATTTAAGTAAAATATGTGGTTTTAGTCACTAAGAAAAGTGAAAGAAAACATTTGAGTGTTGTGGGTGTTAAGGAAAATTTTAAAGAGGTCCTCAAGCCATTATTTGTGCATAGATTTGCATATTTCCTCATAGCTTATTTAAACTAAAAATAATTCAATCTTCTTATAGATCTTGGGTTTCTCACCTTTATAACACATCTTGTTAATAATATAGTCTCATAGTCATGTGAAATAATGGTGTAACTATTTATATCATGTCGCATAGCTCTCCCTCACCTCACAAATTTTTGAAAACTTTACAATATATGTGAATTACCACAATAACTTGGTGCATTTCCTTACATAATCCCACACATGCCACACACTTACTTCAAAATCAACACAACTTATATATTCCCACATAATAAATTTGTAAAAATCAGCACTTATGAAGTATTTTGCATCTCAAAAAATAATTATCATATATCTTACAACCTTATGTCAACTCACTTCAAAATACTTATATCTTTTATAATATCACGTGAATTTATTTATAGCTTGTAGTGTAATCATATTTTTGGATTAATATTTCACATGCCATTTTTTTCATAACTCTACGCAAGAACTCTATACATATTCATTAATATATAACACACCAAGTGGTACACTCCATTTTTATGCCATGTCATAACATTTGCTCAGCATATCAAGTGTCAATCTTAGACATCATAATCAGGGAAGATGAAGAGAATTTTTAATAGTTCTCCCTAAAAAAATTATAAACTTTAACTATCATATTGTAAACCATACATGTGTCTACACACACACACATTTATGAGTTACAAGATGATAGTTCAAGTTTACAAAAACTATAGGGAGAACTATTACATGTAATTTTTGTAAACTTTACCTATCATCTTGTAACTCATACATGTATATATATTGTAAATAAATTTTTTATACATTTAATTCTATAGAGTTGATAAATCATATAAAGAAAAAAAGAAGTGTTTTATTATTTTCCTAGCATTTAAACACAATTTCAATCTTGTATTTTTTTTTCAAAATTTTAGGAAAACAAGAAGGAATCATTCCACTTGTGATCACAATATCTTGCACTCCAAGCCTTAATATCTCAGTATACACTTCTATATACTCCCACATTATATACATTTAATAGAATTTACATTTTTTCATATCCCTATTTAATCTATCTTGAACGTGTTTAGATAGATTAGTCTAGTTAATCTTGATTGTAAATTTTATAATACATTTCTTATCTCTAAGTGTGGCATTGTCTATTAAAAAACTAATAGTAGACATCACTATGCATATTATTGGTATCACATAATATCTCTTTCTTATGCATATAAATATGAAAGTATAGCTAGGGAGTGTTTCAGTTAATTTCTACTCATATCTTAATTTTGAAATTAAATAATGAAACTAGTAATAGGGTGTGTAGAAGAATATTTGGTAAAGTGCACATGTGAATCCAAAAAATGATGGGAAATCCTCTTTGGCTAGGAAGGAATAACCTATAGATAAGAAATACACTAGAAAAGGGTGTTGTTAGAAAATAGATGAGTAGATTGCCTAGCATGAGCTAGATCCAAGAAGCATATTACTTGTTAGGAGGCCATCAATCCAATGTTATAATAATTAAGTTAAAAATGATAAAGTAAATATATAATTGCATGAGATAAATGAAATTCAATACAAAGAAATTAGAATTCTAGTTAATATAAAAATGACCAAAAGTAGCAAAGTTGGTCAATACTTATGCTATAATAGTTAGGGTCTGGTCCAAAAAATTAGAAAAGGTATTGTAATCAGGTAAAAATAGAAAAAGTTAGGTTTGACTAGGGTTATAATGCTGAAAATAATGTATTGTATTTTTATGCCATAGTGATCATTGGTGGTTAGGTGAATCATCAGTGGTTTAGGCTTACTGTTAGTAGTTGGGTAACTATCAATGATTGAAGTGACCATTAGCATTTGTGCTAACCATCAATGGTTACCTGTGTAAATATAGAAATGATCATAAAATAAGGTGTAGATTGGGTATTTGGGAAAATAGACATCTATTATAAGGATGAGGGGTGTAAAATAAGATATTGATGGGTTTGATAGGGTAGGGAGGTTATAAATAAGATAAATCAATGAAAACAAGTGAAAGATACCTAAAACTTGATAGTGGAAGGTTGAAGTAATTTGGCTAGAGTAACAGTAATTTAGATTTAAAAAGTGTTTTTGATAGTGCTTCAAGTCTCCAACAATGTTGCTTGCTTACTGAAAGGATGTTGGATCCCTGTATATAAAAGAGCTTGGATGCAAGATTGTGGATTGTGGATCCATTTCACTTCTTCCTCTTCTCCTTTTATAGGATTAAGTTATTAATTGGGATGGAGGAAGTTACTAATTTGATAGGGGGATAAAGTTTCTAATTCATGATGTTTTAAATCTAGTTTTAAAAATATGTTGCCATTTAGGGAGATATTTATGTCACACAAAGTTATCAATGCTTTAAAACTTTAAAGTAGGCTTAAAGACCTACCCATCAATGGTCAAGCCAACTATTGATGGTTAGGCTGACTGTTGATGGTCAAGGAGCCAAAATAAAATAGGTTAAAGCAAGTTAAAAGGGGTGACTTAAATGGTTTAGTCAAATGTGTTAAGTTAGGGGTTTGATAGGGTCAAGTTAGTAAATGAGACTAATTGAGTAGGTGGTCCACTAGACACGAGGTTAAATGAGCGTCAAAAGGTAGTTTGACATCAAAATTTATCATGTGTATTTTTCAAGTATCTACATTTTCCCCCTTTTTATTATGTGTATTTGAGCTCACAAGTTGTAAAACAAAAATAGATCATTGGTCAAGGTCTAGTTGCCCTGAGTATGGTAGGAGGTGTTCCCCCTCAAACTGAGAGTTGATGAGGTGAAATTGAAATTATTTCAGGGTTTGATAAATGGTAAATGGGTAGTCACAAGGTAGGTGACATAAAAAATTTGGGCATTTGAGATTTGAACACATGTAAAATATATGACAAGGGTGATAGTCAAGATTGTGTAAAGATTAAATTTGTCAATGTTGAGAAAAATAAGTTTGATTCTAAAGGGACATGTGACAAGGGTAATCAGTCCATAGTTTTAGTCATAACTAATCAAGTCAGACCTATCAATCCATCTAGATAGGGTCAATGTTAGTTGAAAGTATCCAAGGTAGGAAGTTCTCCTATGAAACAACATAATTGGTTGGGTCATACATGAGGTGGTGTAAAGTTCAAGAGTTTAACATGGAAAAGTTGGTTGGTCTGATCAAAATGACAATGCAAAGTTGTCACAAAATAAGTGAATGGTCTAGGTCAAAAATGACCAACATTAAGGTGGTAGTGGTTAGTTGGTTGGGTATGGGTTGGTAAGGGATGGCTGAGCTGACTCCATATGCACTAAGTAATAGGATGTTTCATGCATAGTTCTATGGACATAATATCTAAAAAAAACTTTAGGCCAAATGTATTTCTCGATATCATGTCCAAACCTAGGTAGGGTGTTGTTGAAAGGGTTAAAAAAAATTTGGAACTTGATCATCAATGGTCAGGGGTTTCTCCAGGGTTGATCATTGGTGGTCACCCTAACCATTGATGGTTAGGTAAAACCCTAAAAGGTCAAAAGATTAAAAGTAAAAATATGAAGTAATTTTTACTATTTGGAATTTTTTCAAGTTATGTACGTAGTGTGTTGGTGCATTTTTTGCATTTATTGAGTTGGAGGTAGTTGATTGGGTGATTGAGTTTGAGTGAGTGTAGACTAGATGGAAGGTAAATGAAGTCATTACCAAGTAGTTGGATGAGGGCTTTGACCATGGCATTCATCATAGAATAAGGTAAGTATTGTTTTTAAATTTATAGGAGGTTATAATTAAGTTTTTTATGTGTGTTAAAGTTATTAGGTGATCATTTGGGTAGGGTGTTGAAAATTGTAGAGGATGCCCTAGGTTTAGGTTTTGTTGAATTTGGTAAAATGAAAGGGAAAATGTATAGGGGAAAGGTGTGGTGGGTGTGAATTAGGGTAGGAAACAAATTTAGCTAAGATATTATGAGAATGTGAGTGTTTTATTGAGAGGTATGAGGTTGAGGGTTCAAGGTTTGTGCCATTGATGGTTACACACAGGGACCATTAGTGGTTTAACGTGACCATCGATGGTCAAACCCAAGGGTAAAAGGATCCCTAGAGATTGTTGATGGTTTAAAGAACCATCGATAGTCAAAGTTTAATGGGTAGGGTTGGTTTAAAGAGTATTAAATTTTATAAAGTTTCCTAAAATGTGAAATGGTAAATAGTAAATTTTTTTTAATATAGGTCTAAAAGCTTTAAAAAGGGTGTGTTATAGTTATGAGAGGGGTTAAAGTGAGTATAGTTAAGATGTGTTGAAAATTGTGGAAGAGATGTGGCCTAAAAAGAGGTAAATGAAGGTGTGATAGGGTAAGATGTCAAAAAGGGTGGGTAGAATGAGGTGAAAGACCTTTTAGGTATGTGGGTGGAGGGTTAGTAGTATGATCAAAAGTGAGGCAGAATAGGGAAATTGTTTGGGATAGAAGTATTTGGGGGGTAGGATGAGGGTAAAAGTAGAATCAATAAAGGTAAAGGTCAGTTTTTAATGTTAGAGGTAATGAAGGGTTAAAGTGAGATAGTGTGGAAAAGATAAGGGTAGATTGGTACTGAGCTTGGTGTGGAAAACTAAGTGGGCATGTTAATATTCATATGTGGTTTATATGCACGTGAGTAGATTCAGATGAGGGACTAAGTCCCATAGATATTTGCTAAGGTTTGAGATGTGATGATCATGGAGGAGTGGATAATATGGATATGATTAAATTAGGGGTAATTATTCATTATTGGTACCTATCACAAGATGCAGGTTGATTATGGCCCTCATTGAGAGATGGGACCCGATCATAAACACATTTTTGTTATTGATAGGGGAGATGACAATTTTCCTAGAGGGAATTTAGTATATTACATTGCTACCCATTCATGGGGAGCCAATATAACATATATAGAGTGGAGAGATCAATTATCACATGGATTTTATATATGGGATAGATCAAATACATGCTTAATTTCATTAAGGTGGATTTAGCTACAGACCCTTGTACCAGATGGTTCATATAGATAGATTTATAATCATGATGATTATGATGACTATATCTTGATTTTAATTTATTTATTTTATTAGAGACCACTTTCCATATGTATTACTAAGGGTATTTGTGGAGATGCTTTTGGGGAGGACTATGTTTGGATGGGCCTAGGTGCTATTAGTGTAGATCTACAAAGATCTTTGGGCCTTTAGAGTATGTAGGTGATATTGTATTAGTATTAGTTTTATCCTCCATTGTTGGGAATATGATCATATATGGGTGTTGAGTCTACTGGGGACACCCTAGGATGGATTTAGCCAAGATCCCTTTCTAGTTGGTTTTACTAGATAAAGAGATGACTATACATTGATAGGTTATAGTGGTGGTGGCCAAGATCAATATTTAGTGGTTTAGAGATGCATTGGAGGGCTTGATGGTAGTTTATATAGTATAGAGTCCATATGTAGGTTGACATAGGTGGCCAGGGTATAGCTACCATACATTGTCCCTATAGAACTAGCACTAGATTTATGGGAGATGAGATGGCAAGATAGAGTTTATCCCTTTTGAGTGAGTAAAGAGGTAGTTGGATAATTTCAAGGGATCCCACCATCTATCCCATGATATAAGAGAGAGGATGTTGAGTTCCCACTCCCAAACCTATAACAATAAGATGTTGTACTGGACTACAAGGGGCTATCGGCTAGATCCACCATTGATGATGTTAGTATTGTAGATGGGTATGTGACCTAATACCAAGCCAAATATATGGTAAATGAATTCATATGGGGTGATGGTGGTTATCATCCTATGGATGTGGATCCTATAGGGTCACCAATATAGGGTGGGGGATTAGATGAATAGGCACAAGTAACATTGTTAGTATCATAATCCTGAATCACTAGATTATAGGATAGGTGGTTTCTTTACAGGCATATATTATCACCTTACAAGGGCAAGTTATGATTGTGACTAGTGAGTATGATCAGGGGAGGATTTATCTTGGGTTAGTGACTTAGGAGAGAGACTCATTGAGATAGAAGATAGGAATGGTTGTATAAATAGTAGGAGGACCACCTGACATAGTTTTGAGGACATGGTACCTAGCCACCATCAAGGAGTTGATATATTACAAGGCTATAGTACTAGTGTAGTTACCATCAGAGATGTTATATAGAGAGCACCAAGATAGTTTAGTAGGTGGTCCATTGATAGCTACTCCAAGATTATGGGCCTCAATAGTGGGGGAGATAGGGATATCAAGGGGACCACCTCTAGATGGTAGTGTTGGTGTAGGTGGTAGTGGTTCTGGTGCCCCAGGGGCTTGATAGAGGAGATTTATGACATATATGATTTTTATTTTGATACCAAATTATGTTCCAAATATATGAGATATATATGAGTGAGAGACATGGATACATTATGTCATGTATTTTCTTATTGATATATATGATGATTATATGTTTATTATTTTGATTATATTGTTGACATGTTCACATTTGATTATACTAATGTCATGATGATTAGATTGATACATGATGATTATGTTGTGATTTGATGATGTTTATCAATTATGTATTGATGTGTTATGATTATGAGAAATTTCACTCATGAGAGGGTATGTAGATTGATTGTTGTTGTTCATGTTTTGTTCACATGATGGATATGTTATATTATGATGATGGATTTCATAAATAAATTTATGTTCATGATGTTGTAATGATGATGTTTATAAATGATTACATGAGCTTAGTGATGTATGAGTGTAGATATGTAGATGATTGATTAAATTATGTTATTTTTTATTTCATTCATAGATGTATATGCTTTGTTCAATGGATAGATATGATATATATGTGATCAAAGATGGATATTGATTGTGGTAATAGAATACTTTTATTCATGATGTTATTGATGGATATGAGATAGATGTTTTTAGGTATAAAGGATCATGGTGGCTTCATGCTTGTGATAAATTATTTGATGTAAATTTTTTGATAGAATGATGACAATGTTTATAAATGTGACATGGTTTTTAGATCATTGTCATGATGTGGCATAGGGATGATTGCTTATGATGTATATGACATGGTTTATGTGGTTGTGTTGATATAATGTGAGTTATGGATAGGATTATGGATATGTTGTTAGCTTATGAGTTTTGATATTGATGAATGTGTATGATATGTGTTTTAAGTTTTATGAATGGTAGGATGCCCATGCCCCATTTTTTATGAGATGGCATGTGTATAAATGAAGATAGATGATATGTAGTGTTTTATGTTTTGATAGGTATGATGTGTTGATAGGTATAGATTATGGATGATGAAATGAAGAAATGTGTTTTATGATTAGATGTGTTGATAGTTATGGATGGTTTTAGGTAATGTGTTATGTATATATGAGGGATAATGTGTTTGTTCATGAAGATAGATAGTATGTTTTTGATGATGTATTTGGATGATGTGGTGTATGATACGTATGATGTTTAGGTGCATATATGGGATATGGATCATAATATTTTGAGTCAAATGGAATAGTGTTGTGATGAAAATGATGTTTGTGAATGTTTATGACATGGATATAATGAAAACAAATAAATTAGGTGTAGATAAGAAAAAGGTAGGATGTTTTCATTGATAAAGGCTTAACAAAATTATTTTTAGATTGGCTTAATGATCTTTTCTAATGTTTCACATGAGCATGATTTGATCCAAAAAGAAGGTATTGGGATTACTTTATGTCAAGTAAGCTCATAGTCCCTTTATTTTAGAGAGTTTAAAAAGGGAAAGTAGGTGATAGGTAGATGGTTAAATGGGAAATGGGTAATTTGGAACCTAATGTGGAGTAGCTTTCCCCTTCTATAGGTGACCTAAGAACCCTAATAGAAAAATCCATGCCTGAATAAGATATGTAAACTGATCAATGTAGGAAATATACTAATGCCATATATAAGAGCCAATTACATCTTACTTTCTTGATGCGTAGACTGATTGATGTGAGAAGTCTACAAATGGCACTTTATAAGAGCTGATTATAGCTTACATTGCTTTGGACATAGGGTTATTTGTTTCTTTGGTTATTTTGATAAGTTGGTGAAGCTAAGTTGATTGATGCAGGAAGATTCAAATAGTCACTTAACTTAGCCATCCTTCAAAGGGAATGGTCTAAAATTAGATTTTTATAGCTGTCCTTCGAGGGAACAGACTATTTTTAAGTAACTTTTAGGCATTGGGTAGCTATCCTTCAAGGGAGTATTCTATAATGCTAGAGATATGGACTCAATAGATATTTTGGTATCCTAAATGATCTTTAATGTTGGGTTTGAATGGACTTATCTATTTAGGCTTAAAGGTTTACCTTCATGGAGGTAGAAATGTATCCTAAAAGGTTAATGATAGATGAGGTAAAGTGGTTTGAGAGACAACCAATCATGGGATTCCATCTAATTAGAGACAAAAAGTATCCATGATAACCATGCCATGGGTAGATCCATGGTATCCATGCTTAGGATTAGGCTATAACTATGATGGATAATCACATGGTTTTATGTTATAATCAATTGTCCCCAAGAGATATAGGGATAGGTAGGTGAAGAGAAATGAAAATCTCATAAACCAAGGGATGATATTAAGTTAGACACAAAGGGGGAGTGTGATCCTTGTTTTAACAATAGAAAGGATATAAATGTGAAGCATTAAGAGGCTTAGGTTTTGGTTTGTCTTCAAAAGAAGATTAAAAATAATCTCTTGATCCATACTTATGGGTTATGATATAGGGTTTAATCTAATTTAAAGAAAATTTTCCCTTATTAATTTTCTCCATATTAGATACATGTTGGTTTTACTTAAGGATGAGGTTTTTGATATTGAATTCTTACTCTTTTAGGTACTTGTTATAAGCACTCTTGATTAATTATTGATATACATGAAGATGACTAAGCATGGTGAGGTGATGTTAATTGAGGAGTTCAAGACGTGTGAGATGTTCTTGATGATAGTCTCTCTCAAAAATGATTTTTTACAATGATATGCAAAGAGAGGGAATTTAGACTTTGAGAGGTAAGACTACCTCATCTCTTAAATATGAGAGAAAATGGGGTAGAACCTATAGAAGTTTGAATGCTATTGTGATAGGCCTATAAAGAGAAAGGGATGTGCAAGTACCAATCTTGACCTGAAACACTGACTATTTTGCTAAGCATTTTAATGACATTTTTATTAAAGGCTTTTACTTATCCATTGGCTTGTGGATGATATGGTGACAAAAATATTAATTTGATGCTAAAATCATCATAAAAACTTTGGAATTTTGTGTTTTTAAATGATTTTTCATTATCAATTATGATCTTATGGGGAACATCAAAGTGATATATGATATGGTGATTGATGAAGTCAATAATCTTTTCAAATTTGGTTAAGATAAGAGGGATGGACTCCACCCACTTGGTGAAATATTTAATAGTAGTAATGATATATTGATGCCACTGTGAATAATGGGGATTAATTTCCCTACTAAGATCAAGACCCCATTATGATAAGGGCCAATAATCTTTATATACTTGAAGGCCATGTGGAGGTGAATGATGTAAGTTAGTATGTTGTTGACATTTGATACACTTCTTTACATAGTCACAATATTCTTGATTGAGGGTGGGCCAATAATAGCCAAGGTGAAGGATATGCTTAGCAATAGTTAGGCCACTAAAGTGTCCCCCAGGGATTCCATCATGCATTTCCTTGATATCATGGGAAGCTTGATGGATATGTAGATAAAAAAGAAGGATATTTTTAAATACATGTTTTTAAAGGATTCCCCCTAGTATGGTGCAATGAGAGGTACCCTAAACACAAGCTCTTCAGGTTAAGGTAGTCAAAAGTTTAGTCATACCAAATGTCAGAAGGAGATGTTTCCACACTACAAATGGTAAGAAGATCAGAATTAATATATGAAGGTGTGATAAAATGATAGATGGTGATAAATAGTTTAGATTAAATAGGTTGAAATGGAATTTGGGAAACAAGGGAGGCCATCATATCTATGAATTTATTAGTACATTGAGGAATTGATTGAATAAAGTGATTATAGAATGATTCTAAGAGTATGTCCATGAGTTGTTTATACTTTAGGAGGACATTATTTTTACATTGATAAGATCCATTGACCTAGTTGATGCCAAGCTAGGAATTGCCAAAGATATTGATGATTTTAACTCCCAAGGCTAGGGTGGTTTGGAGACTTATAACAAGGGCTTTGTATTCAGCTATGTTTTTGGTGCATCTAAAGTCAACTTTATAAGAAATGGGAAGAGGTTCACCATTAATGGGAATGAGAATAACTCTATCACCCTGAGCATTTTGGCATTCGAAGCCATCGAAGAACATGGTCATTTGGTAGGTGGGATCCTCTTGAGAGAGATTTGTGATAGACTCATCTGGAAAGGCAAGAGGAAGAGGTTGATTATATGGTAGAGGATCTTCAACCAATTAATCAGTAATGACTTGTCCTTTAATGGACTTTTATAGAAGGAACTCAATATTGAACTTAGTTAGAAGCATGAGCCACTTAGCCATACACTAGTTTTGGTATGGATTAGAGTGCATATTCTTGAGGGGGTCAGTGTTGGTGATGACATATTTTTATGATTAAGAAGATAGTGATGAAGTTTGGAGGCCATGAAGACTAAAGCAAGGCAAAGTTTTTCAAGATGGGTATATCAAGTTTCATATTTGATAAGAATATGGATAATGTAATAGATGACTTACTCTATGTTCTATTCATCATAATGAGTAAGAATTACCCCTAGGGAATGGTCCATGGTGGATATATATAGGTAAAAGGGTTGGTCTTCCTTAGGAGGGATGAGGATAGGTGGAGAGAGAAGATACTCCTTGATAGTATTTATCATTAGAAAATTTTGTTCCATATAATTTGGAGATTGTTAGTAGTTATCATTAGAAAAACCCATTATGACAACTAAGGATTATAGGTTAAATAACTTGGTTATATTTTAGGAAGTTGATAAGGAAGTTTTTTACAAATATAACTTTATCCCATGTATATTCTTTCACCTTTAGTGGATATTAATTATTACAAGTGATTCAACCATTCATAATAAACATACTTATCACATTAAATACAAAGATTCACAAGGATATTACAACCATTAGAAGAAAAGGAATAAACATATGATATAAATAAATCAAATAAATTTAAATAAAAACCATCAATGATATCTATTAAATTAACAAAAATTTAGGAATTAATGATCAATCCTCTTCATTACAAAATAAATTATTTATAGAGCTATTAGGAGGCTTTGATAATTTACATTTGAGGTATTTCATTTACACATTCTAAGATACTTTTAAACATCTAAAATCCTTTTACATTCTATTTAAGGCCATATTATACAAAATATATTCTTCCACACTCTTGCCACCTTTTGAAATTATAAACATCTTCACACAATTTATGATTAATATATTACTAACAAAACTTTCCATGTCTTAAACCATTATCTTTTCCTAAGACAAATTCGTAAGAAAATTATGGTTAGAAGTTTTTACTATGTTGAGGTGTTGAGCTAATTTTATATTTTATCTTTTCCATATGATATTTGATTTAGGTTCTTCCTGATCCAACTCTATCTTTAATAATCCTTTTAAGTTTAAGACTTATTTACTTTCACTATAATCTATGTGTTCTATATTATCCAAAATTATGTTACAATATTTTAATATAAATTTTTATATTTCATTTATATCCAATTATTTCTTTGTGAATTTATGTGGCTCCATAATTGATTCTTCCTATGATGTTTTCTTCTACACATTAGGAATGTCTTACACTTTCCCATGACATATTTTATTTTTCAAATTTTGTAAAGCCATGTACACCATAGGATTCATGTCTTCAAATTCAAATGTATATTTGAAATCATGTTATAACTATGACTATTTTTTAGTTTCACATCTACCCTTTTGATTCATATATAAATCTCTCATCATGGCTGCTAAGGTATGATAAAATACATTCACCTTATATCTCGTAGCCAATTGATAAAATAACTAAACTTACCCACATTGATGAATATGTAATTCAAGAGATTATCCCTCTTGGAAAAAAAGGCCATTTATCTAAAATTCTAGGTGCCACCTAAAATAGAGATCACATAATTTTGCATTTCTCTTCGTAATGCAATTTATTTTATCTATGAATTTCCCACCAAGTTATAAAAAAACCTTTCAAATTTTAGTTCAATGCTTTAACTTTCAAAGTGTAGTTCAATGTATTGACTTGCGGGTCTACATGAAGTATCAAGGGAACTATTTTTCCATAGCATGGAATATTCTCATGGACCTTACTTCATGATTCCAACATTCTCAATTAATTATGTGTGTATTTCAATCTCCACTTATGTAAGATGTAACTTCCCATGGTAAAATCCCTTCATTTATAGGCTTGATGTAATCCATGTCTATTAGATTTTTTTGATATAGGAGATCAACTTAAAACCTAGTCAAAGATCACACTAATGTAGAATTACATTAATCCATGTAGAATTGGTAAACTATATCAATTTTATGTATAGGTCAATAGTAAAACTACTATGTATTCTATAACTGAGGGAATTATTGTGCATATTATGTGAAATTAGTGAATTATCTATTTTGCAAGGCATAGGGCTGCAGTTCTGAGATAAATTTGGATATGCATAGGGTGAAGGATATTTTTATGATGATATAAATATTAATTTTAAATTTATTCAATACAATGATAATGATATTTTTTCCATTATGTGCTTCTATTTAATTGTATAACATATTGATAGTCATCAAACCATTATAAACCCATTTCTTTCTGATAAATGTAGGATAATGTGTTTCATTAATTTTTATATCGATAACTTCAAAATATAAAACATACTCAGATCATCCACTTTGATCTCCTCATCCTTGAGTCTCTCAATGGGTTCCACTCATCCATAGTCTGTGAGACCTAACATGGCAATATTGTAAGGGATGGTATTACAATGGCCTACCATGTAAATATTGGAATAATATTCATAATACTCATAAAATTAAATAAAATATTAGGGAATTTGTATCCTAAAATATAATATGTACAATTTGGCATCAACATCCTAAGGATTTTTTGGTATTTTCACTATTGTACCCTTTTCACATAGTCTAACAAGTTATGAAATAAGTTTATAATATTCTAGAAAATATATTCATTAAAAAATTACTCACCAAATTGAGAAGATATGTATAGGTTGTAACCACTTCCCCTTTTCTTAGTATATGAAAAATATGACCATACATCTATACATCCATTATCACACCATCTCCCTTAGAATAATTTTTATTTAAATGGATTGGATTAATTTAGTTGCTTCGTTTATTAGGAATTTTTATCTTATATGATATAGGTACTTGTATTTCCAAAATTTTCTAATAATATTCTCTTGATACATCTCCAATGGTGTTAGTCCTTGTTCCTTATATTTATTTTAGGTGATATCTTCCATATAAGATGGATCTTTAGAGAGAGTTCACCATATTTACTTTTTGCACTATATTTTCTTTCCTTTAATTCTATAATACATGGAAATGTTTAGCATTGTGTACCTATTAAATTTATAATATGTAAAGTATTCATTCATTTATGAATTATAAGGATAATTTTTGTGTAGTGTGATTGACTTCACCACACAAGTAACAAATAATTAGATGTCTGGCATGTCTACCCCCTTGTATTTTATTCTGGTATCCCCAATGGTATTCACCTTGATAACCTCCCTACCTTTATGATAACCCCCATCCTTGTCTTTTTTATTAATATAACCCATATTATTTCTATAGTTAATGAGGTGCCCATCCTAATTACTGTTGTGGTGATAATGTATTAGTCAGTGTTGTGGAGATGGAGATATCCACCTTGACTAATATTGTGAAGACTATGGTGTCTACCCTAATTGGTATTGAGGCCATTATGGATATAATCATGTAGATTAAGGAATCCATATAGTATTAGACTGTACTACTGGTGGACCCTAACCACCTTGGATTTCCTTTTTAAACTTTAGACTTGGCCCACCTAGTTTCATAGTTGGATATTGTTTCATAGATACTACAACAAAATTATGAGTGATATCTTCCTTCAAATCCTATAGATCTCTAAATTTGAATAACTAGAATAGGAATTAATTATCAATACCTTTCATTTCTATATTTGAAGAGATCTTTGATCATCTACAAGCCTTTAACATTTTATCTAAGGTTGTATTATACAAAATATATTATGTTGTAGACTTGTCACTACTATGCCCTTAACCTATAGTTCATCTATGGATATGTGTGGCTGAATTGTGGTTTACACACCTTCATATTAGCTTGTTGAATTTTTTGATGTTCTTAGTATGGTCAGCCTATGGAATAACCATAGATAATTAGAGTATATATAAGAGGTAGTGGTTAGTCTTTTATCATAATATCATGAATTTTATTCTTATTACATTACTGTGGAGGTTATCCCCTTGAAATGGCTCAATCATAATATTTAGTTATTCTTCTCTTTCACCAATTGTTATTATGGATCTGCTTATTCTACTCTTAATTCTAGCATATACAATTCTATTATTGAAAATTATCTAAGTAATTTCCTTACAATTGGTATCAGAGCTTCAATTCGTAAAAGTTTCTATGGTATAGTTTTTTTCTTTGGATCTAGCATCCTAGGCACTATAAGGCCAAAAAAACATAACTTGTGATCTAGAATATTTGATTTTTTTAACACCATTGTTTTATTTATGAGGTTTTTTTACAAAAAAAAAAAAAAAAAAAAAAAAACCATTTTTTTGAGTAATAATAATAATAAGTCTAGAATTTTTTTATCTTATAAAAATTAGCAGTTGTTAGATTCATCTCTACAAGATGATCACAATGGTATATTCTATTGGTACACTTTTTTTATTTGAAAATTTTCACCATTGTGCACAATAGTGTATTCGAATTCACCTCAATGAGATGATCGCAATGGAGTATTCCACTAGTACATTTTTTGGGGGCTAAAACCTTCCTAGGATTTTTTCATGGCTATTCCAAACACTCATAGATGTAAGAAATAGAAATAAAATCCAAAAAATCCTTATAAGAGTGACATAAAATCTAAAACTTTTGATCTATCTATTTTAGAGGTAGTTCAACAACTTAAGTTAGAGTTATAAGACATGGTGGAAAAATATGATGTTGATATGGTTTACAGGAACATTACAAGTTTAAGAGGGGACTTGGATAGTATGAAGTATTAATTATAAAAAATATCTAGGAATTTGTCTAAATTATCACCTCAACCACTAAACATAATCCTCCACCACTTTAGTTTTAATCTCCTACTCCAAACAATACCAACACCAATTATGGCCCTAAGTCGATGTTGCCAAAAATAGACATATTTAAGTTTGATGTTAATGATCCACTCAATTGGCTCACTCAAATTGAAAATTTATTTGATCTATATCATACTCCATGTTCTCAAAAATTAGTTATGGCCTCTTTCCATCTAAAACTTGAGCCATTCATTTTGTATCATTGGTTGTGTGCTCAAAATAAAAAGAAGGGTGTCCCATTTTTATGGTCAATATTTTTTAAGGAATTATAGCTCCACTATCACAACTATGTCTATGAAAACTACTTTAGTGAGATATCTATGTTGCACCAAACTAGGACTATCAAGGATTACATTCATAATTTTTATAATCTCTCCTTACATGTGGTAAACATCACTAAGGAAAATCTGATTGACCTATTTTTGGGTGGCCTCAAATATAGCATCCAATTGGAGGTTCACATTCATCCTAGTAATTTATCTAAGGCCATACCAAAGGCATGTATGGTTGAGTCAAAATAACTGATCAGATGAAGACCTTTCACCAATTTTCATGAATGCACCTTTATAGCACCATCATTTCATCAACCTATTAGATTGACTCCTCATAAAGTAGAATAAAAGTGTGCAAAAGGTTTGTGTTTTAACTATAATAGAAAATGGAACAAAGGGCATCAATGTGCTAAAAATAAGTTACTTTACATTAATGGTACCAATGATGAGGAATAAGATGAGAAGGATTTAGGAGAAGGGTTAGAAGAACTTGAGGATGAATTTGAATATTCTCAACCTACTATTTCCTATCATGCACTTTCAAGCATTATTACTCCTCAAACTCATAAGGTGGTGGGTTTCCTAAAGAAAGAGAACGTGACTATGTTAGTTGAATCTAGGACTACACATAACTTCATCAATAGTAAGTTGGTTTCCTCTTTGAATTATTTCATTTACCCATCTCTATACTTTTAGGTCATGATTGTAGATGATGGTACAGTCAACTATTCTAGAAAATACCATAGTATTAAGCTTGTTATGGGAGACTATTTTTTAGATTCTCCTATGTTTATTATTCCCATGAGAGGAACTAACATTAATTTAGGAGTTCAGTGGTTCACCACTTTGGGTGATATTGAGATGAATTTCTAATAATTATTCATGAGGTTCAATTTAGAAGGAAGGACTTTTGAACCACATGAATTATGAGCTAAATCTATAAACTAGTTAGTTCCCACTAGATGACACATATTCCTAGCAAAGGTGTTGAAGGTTAGTGGCACATTTATTTTCCATAGAGGTTCAACCAAATAAATATTATACACATCTTGATTTGTAAAAGGTGTTGAATGACCATTCTATTATTTTTCATGACATTCCAAAAGTAATTCCTCAAAGTCATGCACATGACCATGCCATTAGACTCATTTAAAGAAGTACACCACCCAATATTAGAACCTCTAGGTATCCTCATATCCAAAAGAGTAAAATTGAAAATATGGTACAAGAGATGTTAGAGGCAAGAATCATTTGACATAGTCAACGTGAATATTCCTCCCTGATGGTCATGGTGTAGAGGAAGGATGACAGTTGGAGGATGTGTCCAGACTATAGAGAATTCAACAAATACACCATTAAATATAAGTTTCCTATTCTAGTAATTGATGACTTACTATATGAATTTCATGTTGATATTTATTTTACTAAGTTATATCTTTGCTCTGGATATCATCAAATTCACATTAATGATGAGGACATACCTGAAATAGTTTTCAAAACTCATGAAGGCCATTATGAATTTATGGCCATGCCTTTTAGCCACACAAATGCACCATCTACATTTCAGAGTTTGATGATTACCATTTTAAGTCCATTTTTGAGAAATTTTATATTAGTGTTTTTTGATGATATCTTCATCTATAATAAAAATTGGGAAGACCATTTGAAGCATGTGAAATAGGTGATTTTGGTTCTGAAACAACATCAGTGTTATGCCAAACCTTCCAAATGTTCTTTTGGTGTCTAAAAGGTAAAGTATTTGGGTCATATTGTTTCACATGAAGGAGTGAAATTTTATCCTAAGAAAATCCAAGCAATATTGTAGTGGTAGTTTCCCAAGACCTTAAAGAACCTCCATAGATTTATAGGGCTAACTGGTTACTATCAAAAGTTTGTCAAAAATTATGGTAGTATTGCAACCCCACTCAACTCTTTATTAAATAAATACTCCTTCAAGGGGAATGATTTAGCTACTAAGGAATTTAAATAGTTAAAAATGGTTATGTGCACAACTCCAATTTTGACTACTCCTAATTTTTCAAAAACTTTTGTTGTATAGTGCATATATTAGGATATAGAATGGGGGATGTACTCATGTAAGAAGGTAGACCATTGAAGTTTTAAAGTTTACAAATTAATGTAAATAATAGGCTCAAACCAATATATGAGAAAGAGATGATGTCTATTTTACATGCAATGAAGCAATGGAGACCTTATCTGATGGGTCATCACTTTTAGGTAAAGATTGATCATGATAGCCTCAAATATTTTTGGAACAATGCTTGCCATATGAAAAACAACAAAAATGATTGAATAAAATATTAGGCTGTAATTTTTAAATAGTGTATAGAAAAGGGAAAGATAATGTGGTGTTAGATACCCTCTATCAGTGGGATGAATCAATTGAGGCATTATTATGCACCATGACCATGTGGTAGGAAGATTGGCTAGAGGGATCAAGATCAAAATGGGAGAATGATAGTGATACCAAGGACTTGATTCATAATCTTTAGCAGGGTTCTAAAAATTTTGAAAAATTTACATGGAAGGGGAACACATTATGGTATAAATATATATTATACATTTGTAAGCATTCTCTCCTCAAACATGAAAATCTTTAGGAACTTCTTGCTTCTCCACTTGGAAGACACCTAAGATTTTTAAAAACATATCATAGAATAAAATAATATTTATTTTGGGGACTCAAAGGGGATGTTCAAAAATATGTGGTTGGATTCAAGTATGACAATAAAATAAAGGTGAAAGCATTAAGACCCCAGTATTTTTCATCCTTTATCCATCCCTAGCCAAAGTTGGGAAGATGTTTCCATGGATTTCATTATGGGTTACCAAGGTCCAAGGGTTAAAATGTTATCATGGTAGTTGTGGATTGACTCATTAATTATGCTCATTTTTTCTCCTTATCACAGCCATTTGTTGCCAATATAAGAGCTTCTTCTTTTATCAATATATTTCAAAAATTACATGGCACTCCAAATATCATTATAAGTGATTAAGATCCCATAGTAATTTTTGGAATAAGTTATTTACAAGTTTGGGTACCTAGTTAGCTCATAGTTCATCCTATCATCCTTAATCTAATAGAAAAATAGAGATAGTCAACAAATGTCTTGAAGGGTATCTTCATTATTTTGTTTATGATAAATAGGATAAATGGGTTCATTGGCTACCACTTATTGAATGGTGGTATAACACTTCTTTTTGTACTTATTCTAATATGTCTCCATTTGTGGCATTATATGGGTATCACCCCCATCCATCACTTTAGTTTAAATATTGAATCCTAAGGTTCAAGATGTTGAGGAACACTTTCACCATCAATAAGAGGTGTTAGTCAGTATGCGAGAGAATTTAGTAATGGCACAAAATCAAATGAAGTAATAAGTAGATCAACACCACAATGAGTAGCATTTTAACATAGGTGATTAGGTATTTGTGTGTTTGTATCCATCTAATAATATGTCTTTAAATAAACTAAAAAGTATAAAAATCTATCACCTAAGTATTATGACCCTTACCTGATCTTGTAAAAAATTGGTAGTGTGGCTTACAAGTTAGAATTACTCCCACCCACTTGCATACATCTAGTATTCCATGTGTCTTACCTAAATAAAGTAATTGGACATAGAGTTTTAACTCAAACTGAGTTACCTAAATTAGATGAAGAAGGTATATTCATTATAAAGCCTAAGGAGATCCTTCACATATGCACTAAGTAACTATAGACCAGAGCCATTAAGAAGTATTTGATCAAATGGAAGAACCTGCATTCTAAATATACAACATGGGAGGATGAAGCATTCCTATAGAAACATCTTGGTTTGATTAAATGTTGAGAACAATGTTTTTTTTAATGGGAGGGTCATTTTATGCCCTTAACCTATAGTGAATCTAAGGATATTTGTGGCCTAATTGTGGCTTACACACCTTCAAATTAGCTTGTTTCATTTCTCTATGTTATTAGTATGGTTGGATTATGGAATAACCATAGCTAAGTAGAGTATATATAGGAGGTAGTGTTTATTATTTTATCATCATATCAAGAATTTTTTCCTTATTTAATTATTTTGGAGGTTTCCCCCTTGAAGTGGGTCAGTAATAATATTCAAGTATTATGTTATTTCATCAATTTTTTTTGTGGATCTACTTATTCTACTCTTAATTCTAGCATATATAATTATATTATTGTGAATCATCTAATTAATTTCCTTAAAATTACAAAAATTTAGGTGTGGTTTATGATTCATAACTTACTACCAACAAAGAAGTTCAACAACATAGTCCAGTGGTACTCCACCTATGAGAAATAATTATATGATATTATGCAAGCAGTGCAGTAATGGTAGCACTACATTCTTATTAAGGATATAGTAATTCATTATGATCATAATCCACTTTAATTATGATAGATGTAGAATAAACTATAGGATTTATTCCCCAAAAAAATGATGATGTACATCTTATAGTTTATGTTTTCACATTGAAATTCACCCTATTAAGTCCTAAGACTTATTTCAACTAACACAATGGAAACACTCTTAAGTGTGGCTAACATATGATAGGAGTGAATCTCTGGAGAAGGCTAGATCCTTATCAAACCATAGTGCATATAATTTAATATCAAGTTATATCCCTAAAATCTACACTAGCAAATCCTATCTAAGCTACATTAAGAATTTGTTCTTGAAAAGAAAAAGAATGAAGCTGAAAACTTGAAAATGAGGTGATTCCCCAAGATTGAGGATCTCATCTACCTACTTAAAATAGTACAATCACACTGATAAAGATTGAATTTTATTCTACAAAATCCCTAAATTGGGTTTCTCAAACATAAATTTTTCATGTGAAGCTAGTGTCCTATGTTATAACTAGAAGGGATAACCAAAAGGTCTTACATAAGACATAATTAGTGAACTTCCATAATTAATCACCTATATAACTAGCTATAACACAACATATGACCTACAAAGACATGCCTACTTGCACCAATATCAAGGTAGATAGACATACACAAGGGAGAACACTCTCTAACACATTTATAGATTAATAAAACACCAAAATCACACAAGATGCAAGCTTGGAGAAGGAACAAATAGTTTGTATTCAATTCAAAGGCCATAAGCTAGCATTACAAGTCTCTACAGAAGTATAGTTTTGATATACCTAGTAGATAGATCCAATTGAAAGCTTTAGACATGGAATGGGGCCTAACAAATCTAACAAGACCCTAAGACACATTCTAAATTTAAAATCATACAAATAGACTCTCTACAAGGACTAACACCAACTCATGACCTTAGAATATGACTATTAGGCCTAGCTCAATGAAGAAAAAAAGGTGTCAGTAACCTCAATAGTCTTTTCATACCTATTATTGAGTGGACACATCATCATGAAGGCCCTCAAAATGATTGTACTCATTTTGTCTTGTAAAAAAACCCTCTCTAAACATGTCAAGTGTCAGATTCTAAGGGTGGCTAGAATATTCAACATTATCGTAACCTCCAAAGGGTGTTTTCCTACCTAAACACTTAGACCAATTACCTTATCAAATTCATTGGGCATGGAGTCAAGAAATAACTCAGACTAAAAGTGACATTCTACTTGACTAGCCTTAAGAAGACTAAAAATGCCTCCATAATAGAAAATAAATAAGAACAACAAAAACATGTGAAACAACACTTAAGGTAAAATTAAGAACAAATAGGATAATCAATAAATAATGTGAAATATAACTTGTAGAAATTAAAACAACTAACCTACAATGTACAAGGTCTCTAAAGATGACATACTCGACTTAGATCAGAGCAAAATCCCCTAAAATATTTTCTACTCCATGTAAGCATGTCATTATGTGGTTGGTAGGGGTAAGTAAAATTTGGTTTTGTAGACTAAATACTTGACATATAAATGGTTCCTTGTTAATTATTATTATCCCATTTTCTCCCTATTTGATCACCAATCTCATTTTCTTACTCTCTGATTACTCAATTGGGTCAAGAATGCTTTCTATATTGAAAAATATCTCTGGTAACCATTAGCATTCAATTACATAGTTTGATCATCATATATATCTTGAAAATTTGATTGATATTTTAACAAAATACCAGTTTCCTCTTGAAATAAATAATCAATTTAGAAATCATCATCAAGATTAGGCCAACTTACTTGCTTGTTTGTGTAAGTAAGCCTTATCATTGATTTGACAAGATGATCTTGATCTTACATGGTGCCTTTGGGCCTATCCAAATAATTTATGACTAATACAAGTCCATTTATATCCTTATGTTACTCCTTAGGTTTTATTCTCTTGTTAAAAGATTCAAATTCCTTAATGATGTCAAAATATTACTGCCAACTCTCATCAAACTCTCCTTAAGGCTTCTCATGATTAGGTATAATGGTCCTCTCTCCTTGAATATAATATATTCCTAAACCTTCCCCTTCTATATAATCATATGGGCCAAATTCATGGCAATACTTTGCTCATTCATCAATTAAATAATTAGGAACCATTTTTATTGGTGTAGTAGTCTCATGAAGTAAAATATCTTCACCTTGAAAAAATATAAGATTTGGTATAATGGAGTCCTCTTCAAGTATGCAAAACTTACTTAACTTTGTGTCTTCTACAAGATCATAAGGATCAAGTCCATACTACTCATTTTCCTACTTAAAAATTATAAAATTGAGAACCTCCTCCACATGTGTGGTATTCTCATGAAGTGAAACAATCTCTTCATCATAAAACATGGTGTAATTCATGGGTATTGGGATAGGAGAATATGTCTCAATGTGGTTTCTAGAAATGACCTTAGATTTGATAGTGACTTCAGTGTCATATCTTATCTTAAGTAACATGTGAGACTAATCTGATGAACAAATATCCTCCAATATTATTTTGAAGTCTCTAGATAGACATATGGAAAAATATGGGTGTAATTTAATGAATAAAATACCTTAGATAATAGAGACACTTGGATAAGCATGTAGTGTCATATTTAGGCTTTTTATGATTCTTGTAGTCCTAACAAATGAACCATCCAATTGGACCACTCCCTTTAAGATAGGAACATACTCTAAACCTATAAAATTAATTATTTTTTAAGGCATTATAAAGTTTCTTTCCCTAGAGTCAATCATATAGTTATGGACAAGGTTTTTTCCAATGATAAGGAAAATGTAAAATGGATAAGGTTTACCTATTTAGCTACTATCTCCTTCCTTAGGTTGGTATAGAATAGTAGGGGTGTTTTTTTAACTTACCTTACTTGCTTGATTAAGATGACTTAAGGATTCCTTCAACAATTATACTTAAGCTGGGATAGATAGAGCCTCTCACATGGTCACATTCAAACTATTTTTCTTCATTTGTTCAACAATATTGAAGGGTATTTGAGATCCTTTTGTCTATAATTTAGGTACAACTATATCTTATTTCTAACATTTATTAGTTTGGGACTATAGTTCCTTAGGGGTAACCTGACTTAATTGCATTTGAGGTGCTCCAACATCTTCCTTATCCTTAATATCCTCTTGAGAATATTGGGAAGTAGGAACTTGACCACCTGAGGAAGTTGGCCCTTCCTCCACTACTATTTTTAAAAACCTTGTATTGTGAGCTATGATGATGTTTTCCTTGTTTGAGACTTCATTATGATTTATGGCATAAAATTCACCTTCCTTCTAATTTACAATAGTAAACTCACCTTGTATTTGAGTTAGTTCATGACCTCCTTAAACTTGGAGCTAGTCTAGTTGACTTCCCTTGATAACATGACACACTTTAGATCATCAAATCCTGGTTAAGTACCCCATTTGCATAATTTATTTAATTATCATTAGAGGAAATTTGAATTAAAAATATTCCTCCTAAATAAATGTATAAAATATGACATATGACATATGAAAACAATTTAAAACACTTAAAGTATGACATCATCCCTTAAGGTAAAATAATAATATAATAGATTTTATTTATTATATAAAACTTAAACTAACTCACTTAGTTAAGATAACCTTACATATTATATTCCATTTTTTTTAATGGAAATTTCAAATATTTTTTATTTTTTCACGTTTAAGTATTACATAAGGTATTTTTATTTTTACATGCAATACATTCCACCCATTGTGTGCACTTATGCTTCTTTTTCATAGAAGTGCGTTGATACCAAAGACATTGCAAAGTTATTTTAGCCACATGCCCACATGGTACAATATGGTTGTTATTTTACTATTCAAAAATCCTAAGTTTAGTGCCTTTGTTGTCATGAAAAAACATTTTGTCACAAAGGAATAATTAGTCAAATTATGATTATCATTCCTTTTTTCCACCTGATCTTCACAATCAATTCAAGAATTCTTATCTAGTATATAATTTCCATAAATTTAATTAATTTTGTTGGGATCATCTAAAAATGGCCCATAAATTTTGAGCATGACTACCTTGAGGTTGACAAATAGCTTGTACATTTGAAATCATTTACATTGATTCCATCCTTGGCATCATTTTTTTTTATAACTTGAGGTATGTAGTCGAGTAATTTTTTACATCTATTGATATTATTGAGGAAAATACAAAATACCAAATGAAGGCCTTCATACATCAAATTCATTACTATCTTGATTGTGGTGAAATAAGTAGCTAAATGGACAAGAGGTTGATTTTTTGCATTATAAAAGCATTGGTGCCCAACATCATGTTCTTCTCTTATGAAGAGAATAACATCTAGTAAAGCATTAACATAAAAGAATGGACCCAATATGATTTCAAGTTTAATGAGTCATCTATTGATATCAAGCCCATTAGGAATCCAATAATGATGATTCACTATGGATATTACACAAATAATAATTTTAATGAGATTCTAAGGAAGTATCAAAGGGACCTGATAGGTCTATAAAGGTGAAGCAACTTTTTTCATAACTAGTTTCAAAACTTTGTATAGGTCCACCAATATAGTATCCAAGATGCCTTCTTGAGAATCTTTAAAAAAGTTCTCTAAAAACCTGGGAGGAGCAGTACTGCTCTTTGTATTGGTGTTTATCTCGCTACTACTACCAAATGTATCAAAATGAGTAAAAGTTCATGACATAAATAGATCCAAAAGATATGAAGACTTCATTGGAGGGGGATGAAATAATTCTAGAATGGCCAAAATAATTCTCACATACAACATAACTCATATCCTATCCTACTTTGCCTTCTCTTCCATTTTACCACTCAATATCTTATCTTTTATGGTAGGTATTTTCTTTAGCTCTTCCTAAGATCTATTATGGCATTGAAAGAGATACAAGAATGGTGGTTGAATAATAAGGTTAGGACTAGTGGATAAGGATAGCTTGACAATAAAAACTCTCTCCATAATGTCCATGGACAAGAGAAGGGACTTTCCTTCACTCATCACTTCAACAACTATGTTTTATAAATATAATGCCCCACACACATCATGCATTAATGTCAATTAAAATATGTGATGAAATATGACTTTACTTTTCTCATCACTTCACCTAAATAGGATTTTAAAAATGTAGTTTGATTCTTTGCGAGTGAATACACTACCTTTATTTTACCAAAGATACATACATGTTCCATATTTTAACAAGGTATATATAAATAATGAAAATCTTTATAAAATGTTTGCACTAAAATTTTTAGGATGGTCGATGAATCATGAAAGAAAAAAGACCACCATAATAAATATATATAGATCAACTCTAGATATAAAAAAAATTAACCGTACTCATAATGTCACTTTATTTAGAAGAAAGACTCCTCACACCTTGGAAGGTTGCTTCCATATTATCTCATAGAAAAGCCTCTTTATGTCACCTTTAATGCCACCAACCTATCCCATTTAATTAATTATTATGTTGGTCAGAGAAAAATTATAGATCAAAGGATGCCTCTTAGTCAAATTTCTATTGTTACTTGCCTATAGTGAGGTAGTGCTCAGTCTTAAAACATTATAATTTTATAACCCTTGATGATGAGTATAATTAATATATCCTTTTAAATTGTAGGTAGTATAGCCACATATATTGATAGGGAAAAAAAAAATGATATCTATGCTTTTATATAATATCCATTCACCAATTCAAATTTTATGAAATCTATTTAACATGCCAATTTAGATAACCACCATTAAGAGGACACATTTTTTAGATAATACATTTATGTTTCACAATTTGTTTGTAGAAGTGATTTCATGTAATATGTAGTATTCATCTCCCAGGAGATTAGGTATTATTGAGAATAGTTTGTCAAAATAACATTTATTAAACATCTAGGTATTATACAACAACATAACCATTTAAATCATATCTTATATTTCGATAAAATTTAAGATAAAATTGGTGCATTAAAATTTATTATATGACTACTCATGAGTTGGCACTTGGTGCTATTTAAAAGGTAGATAAATGTACTACATTAATTGATTGAGCTAAAACATTTTTGAATTAATATTATGGAGCCAAAAACATCATTTCTATGGACTATGGAAGTATAAAATATTTAATTATATTATGTTTCACTAATTTAAGCTAGCATGGTTGTCTTTGGGGTTACTATTTACCTTATAAATAAAGTATTCTACCTTTGAAGTCGATCACTTGTAAGGTTGGGGAAGAAAAAATTTGTAACCATCACCAATAGTTAGAATGTGTGATCAAAGTGTATCTATCAAATTTTAGGCCTTGTATGTCTGTACCTAGGTATATCAACATTATTCTTTTAAGTGTTTCTAAGGTGAATACCACTAAAGGTAAGAATTTACCAGTCTTTTTGTCTTTGTCTAGACTTTATAATTATAGGGACCCTATTTTAGTTGGTCCACTTTCATATTCAAGGTTTTCATAAACTATTAGGATTAAATGCCACTATCTTTACCAATTATACCAAGGAAAATACTAACTTTCCTTGAGTCGGAGACAATCATTTTTTATGCTTAATTCATGAAGAACATAGTAATATAGAAACATTGATATTGTTGAAGGAGAGTTATTACTATAAT
The DNA here is from genome assembly GCA_037957365.1 of Torreya grandis. Taxonomy (NCBI): domain Eukaryota; kingdom Viridiplantae; phylum Streptophyta; class Pinopsida; order Cupressales; family Taxaceae; genus Torreya; species Torreya grandis. The sequence continues at coordinate 314,472 of JARHVA010002020.1, forward strand.
AGGTATTCCAAATTTGCATAAATATGTAGAGATTTATACAATACCATATTGGTAGAGTTATATCTCTTAAGTTTGTCTCATAGCTAGAGCTGGTTGAAAAAATACTTCTTCAAGTTTTATGATAGTACATAGTTGTCAACACTGATACACTCTACCCCATAAAGTATGCAACCTATAAATTGAAGTAATAAATATCCCTACAATGTATGATAAATGGAAATGTTAACTTTCAACTTATTTTTAGTCTAAAAAGAGAAAAAGAACTCATATATTTCCATGAAATTTTCCTAGCTTAGTAATTCCTCCTTCATCCAAATCCACAATTCTATGGGTGTCAATGTTGTTTTATAAGACACATACTAGTTCATCTTTATACTAAAGGGTTTGTGAAACTTACATCCCTTAAAATTTTGTACCAAGAAAAAATGCATACTTCTAAGAAATAAATTGAGTCGGGTGAAAAATAAGGATGCTCAACCTAGAAAGTGACACCTAGGGAGCATGAGAGGCCACAAGCAAATTTTCCATACAAATATTATCTAGTGTACCCATTAAGATTTTTAGTAGAAAACTGATAGACTAAGAGGGGAGTGTAGCTTGTTTATGGTACTATGATCTAGATCTATTAGAGAATTTCATAAGGTATTCCTTATTTTTCCTTGAAGTATCTCCATTGATTTTACCCATGTAATAAGTGAGACTTATATGTTACTTAAACACCTAGAATTTGAAGTGCAATAACACATTGTTGTATTATAATCTGATATGACAATCAATGATAATTAGAGTAAATATATTGTGTAATTATAAATTGGTCATGTATGCCAAATGTTTATTTTTATTTGATGTCTTTTATCTTTTACCAAAAAATAACTTAATTAATCTAGTTATTAAAAACTAAAAATCTAATCTAATCTAATTATTTTTTACTACTTAACTAATTTAAATATCAAAAATAAAAATTAATTATAAAAAAGTAAAATATAATCTTGTCTTATTTTTAAGGATATAGACATTAGATTCCAATAACCTAATTAATCTAATAGTATATAGATTTTAGTTGTATTTATTTACTTATTTTTTAAAATCCATAAAGTTTCTAATTAAAAAAGACTCGTCTACATCATGTTTCTAAATTATGTTTTTTTATTATCCATTAACACTAAAAATCCAAGAATTTTCTAAACCTTATAATATATTGTGTAATAAAATATTGGGCATGTATGTCAAATATAAATTATTAATTGATGTTCACCTATAGTTTATCAAAATATAACTTAATTAATCTAATTATTAAAAAAATAAAAATATAATCTAATCTAACTATTTTTTACTAAACTAATTTAAATATGAAAAAATAAAATATAATTAGAAAAAAATTAAAAAACTAATTAAAATCTAATCTAATTTAATTTTTAAGTATATAGGCATGAGCTTCCAATAACTTAATTAATCTAATGGTATATATTCTTAAGTTATGTTTGTTTATTTTTTAAAAAAAATCTATAAAGTTTCTAAATAAATAAAAAACTCATCTACATCATGTTTCTAATTTAGATTTTTTTATTATCCATTAACACTAATAATTTTCCAAACCTTATAATATATTGTGTACTAAAAAAATCATTATAATTAAGCTAAACTCATTTAAAAATATCAATCTTATTAATACAATATAAATTAAAATATATATATCATTTTTTTGGACATAGAAAATTTTAAAAAAAATTAAGTTTTAGAAACATAAGTTTGCCTTTGATTTTTGAGAGAAAAATAATCCAAAAGATTATCTTAAAAATATAGAAAGTATCTTGAAAAAGGTATTTTAAGGATTTATTAAATAAAGGTGTGGCCCCACTTACCTCATGTAGTTAAGTAATTTTTAAATTTATATATATATATATATATATATATATATATATATATATATATATATATATATATATATATATATATATATAATTTATATTATTTATTAGGAGGCCCATTTAAGATCTAAATTTGCCCTAATAGAGGTTGGTTGTAAGGAAATCACATTCATGATCCTAGACCAAGTTGTTTTACATGGGCACAATTTCCTTTGAGGTACTAGTAGCATTGGGGTTGTGACTGTTGTAAGGCCTAACATGAGCAATTTGACCCTATGTTTGAGAATGACTCTGATAGGAATGTATATTAAGTTGGAAGGGATGATTATATGATTGATAAGTCCTGACATTATATACTTGATTCCTCTTCAAACTAACATTTTCATTTCTAAAGATTTGCAATAGTGATTTCACCTCATGTAGTTCACTAGGAGGAGTTGTCCCTTGATGATCTAGCTATTTTGTTAGCACAATAATGGGTGAAAGTGTAGGTTGTGTATTGGGATATTTTAGAAAAAGTAGCAAGGGGGGCCTAGGGGAAATTTTCCTATCTTGTATGAGGTAATTTTTAGCCCTAATAGCAATATTATAAACATCAAGGAGAGTTATACCCCCATAAATTAGATCATAACTGCTATTTCACTATTTAAGGATCTCAAACAATATAAGAAAGTATTTTGAGGGTGGTTTAACCACTTATGGGATCTTATCCCATGTTTTCTAAAATCTAAAATTATAATCCACCATAAACTCATGTGAAACTCTCTTGATGGTGGCTAGTTTCTCTATGAGTGAAATGTGGTCACTTTTGTCATCGAACTACTAGCATAACCTTTCTCTCAACTCATCCCAATTATGGACTGAACTTATTTTTAGACATTTTTACCATTGGAGAGATATCTCTTTTAAGGATGTAGCCAAAAGCCTCACAACTACATTGTATTGGGTGACATGGTGAGTTAAACAAATGTTTGTAACATCCTAGATGTGCTCAATAAGTGTTGTGGATTTTTCACCAGTGAAGGATGGGATTATCTTTAGGGATGAAATAGTTATGGCATCATAATTTTGGAGAACCAATGGAGTACCTATATCAAATTAAACAAATAATAGATTTCTCTAGGCTACCGTGTGAAATTTTTGAGGTGATATTGGGTTGTGTTTGGGGGGGATTGGTAGCATAAGGGGGTAGAAAATATGGATTAGACATTTAAAATATCTTCCTTATAGTTGAATATAATGGTAACTCAATAAAATTAGTCTATTTACCTATAAAATATGCCCTTATTATTACTTTTGGCATAAATACTAGGCACTAATCTAAAACCTAGATCTTCTGAATGTCTTTCAAATTCACTAAGTGCTTAATATGTGTGTTAAATAATTACAAAATTCCAAGAGAAGCACCAAATTATTATAAAATTATTCAATCTTATGAAGAATTAGTCCCAGTAGGCATGTAATAAATTGTTGTCATGTTGAAATGCACGTTGTTAGGTCTTAAGACCTATTTCAACTAACACAATGGAAAAACTCCTAGGTGTGGTTTACCTATGATAAGAGTGAATCTATGAATAATTCCAAATCCTTCTTAAACCATATTTAATCTAATTTAAGAATAGGTTATAGCCCTAAAACCTACACTAACAAAGCCTATCTAAGCTACACTAAGATTTTATTCATGAAAAGAGAGATAATGAAGATGAAAACTTGAAAATGAGGTGATGCACCAAGATTGAATATCTCATCTACCTACCTAAAAAAACACAATGGGGCTGATAAAGACTAAATTTTAATCTACACAATCTCTAAATTGGGTTTCTCAAGTATAAGTGTTTTATATAAAGGTGGTGGCCTATGCTAGAACTAGAATGAATAACCAAAAGGTCTTGCATAATACATAATTAGTGAACTTCCACAAATAATCACTTACATAACCAACTGTAACACAAAATTTGACCTAAAAAATGCATGTCTACTTGCACCAACAATAAGGGACATGGGCATACACACAAGGGAGAACACTCTCTGCCACATGTATAGATCAATAAAACACCAAAATCACACAAATACAAGCTTGGAGAAGGTAAAATCTAGTCTTTATTCAATTCAAAGGCCCTGATCTAGCATTATAAGTCTCTACATAAGTAAAGTATTTCTTTACCATTATAGGGATCCACTTGAATGCTTTAGACATGGAATGGAGCCTATCTAGGTGCCATCACCCAAAAGTTGCATTTGAGTCCTACGAGTGATACTTGAGACTACATATCCCTAGATTATCCCTAGACCTATTCTAGAGCCTATTATCACACTTTAAATCTTCATGTGGGCCATAGGCATCCCTAGATAGACCTAAAGTGGTCCCAAACCCTTATTTCCTAATCTTAGCCCTTTGTGCTTGGTGTTCTACTAGATGGACACTAGTGCCATATTAAGGATACTAGTGTCATATGTTGGAACAAAAATGAATAAAAAGGGTGGGTGAATCAATATTAAAAAAATTTATTTAAAAATCTTACTTAATAAATCATAGATCATTTAAACAAGCATGTATATCTTAACAAGCATAAGCACCAATCCACAAGAGCATGAAACACATAAACATAGTATATATGTGTGAAACCCTTAAGGGGAATAAAACCCAATGATGATTCAAATGTACTATAGTCCTATAATAAAAATATGAAATTTATTGAATCACCCACTTCATAGGGAACACCAACCCTAACTAGTTAAGCACTAACTTAGTTAGGCTCTAGCAACCACCATCTTACAAGGAGGCACTAACCCCCTAGATAACTCAACACCAATTCAACCACTTGAAAACATTGATCACCTTCATAATACCTTATTTTTCATACAATATATGATGATATTACTACTCATATATTTTCACACTTATATCCTTGTCAAATTGGCCTTTAGCCTTCTTTGCTTAACTAGCCCTCTTCATGACTTGATTAGGTCATATGACCTTGACCCTCATATGTAAAACCTATATAAAATATTCATCATTGATTTAATATTCTCCTATAATGGTATATAATACCTTATTATACTTACCAAGTGTTATATGATTCACTTACACTCTTCATCCTCACTTTGCTTCATCATGCCCTCAATAGGCCTAAAATTACTTAGTATTTATACAAGTCTCTTTCTGTCATACACCTTGGTCATCCATATACCTTTTCACACTTATATTATTATTTTAATAAGTTATATAACACATTTAAAACATGAATAAAATAATACATTATTTTGGCCATATATTAATAGACCAAACTCTCATTTAGGCCTTATGGAGACCTAATAGGCCTTCTTAACAACATGTTAGTTACCCTTTGAACTTTTTGGAGCATGTTAAAATGCCTCAAATAGAAGGAACACATCACATTCCACTCTTATATACCTTATCCAAATTTAATTTAGGTTCAAAACACCATTTAAGTCCAACCACCACTTGAACCTTTTCTCAAATCACTATTCACAATAGGCATGTGCATACACAAAAAAATTATATTGAAAAAATAAAGCATAAAATAAATTTTATCAAACAAACATGGAATAATATATATATATATATATATATATATATATATATATATATATATATATATATATATATATATATATATATATATATATACATACATATATATATATATACATACATACATATATATATACATATATATACATATATATATACATATATATACATACATATATATACATATATATATATACATACATATATATACATATATATATACATATATATATATATATATACATATATATATATATATATACATACATATATATATACATATATATATATACATACATACATATATATATATATATATATATATATATATATATGCCTCATGACCTCAGGGTCATCATAAACTTTATTAGATGCTTCAACTCAGGGTATACAGGCTCAAACTCTTCTCTACAAGTAGTCCATTCAGAACTACCAACTAGCCTTAGAACATAGTCAATGAAACATGAACTTATGAAACCTAATTCAACATATTCAATGAATTATATTATATTAATATGATCTTATAACATCATTATAACAATATCAAATAAACATATCATAAGCTCTAATGGAAACCATTGGTCTTGCAGACCAATCTGTTGACTTCTCTCTCATATATTCCAATCAGCTATACAAGCCATATTGGTTTCGATATTCCAACTTATTACACTGAATTAAAATATTATGAAAATAATTTATAGATAATTTAATTCCAAAAAAACATCATCATGCACTTTAATTCATCACTCTTTCATGAAAACACATCAAGAATCATCTCACTTTTGCCTATTTTTCTTACTGTTTACATCATGAGGTCTATTAGTGGGTGGTCAACTAGGATCACCAAATATAAATATTTTAGGGATATAAATTACATATAAACATTAATTGACATAAAATAAAAGTCTAAACCTTTGTCCTCCATCCATTTATCAAATCTAGCGTGGTCAACTTTGTCTACTATAGAAAATTTCCTATAAATAAGCACTTTCTTATAGGGTTTGTTCACTCATTTAAGAAACCAAACAAACCTAGAGGTGATTTATAGATTTGAATACAACTTAAAATAAATTAATTAGTCATGCCAAACCATTCTAGGCACTTTAGAACAAGATCTTTAATAATGGGTCATAGTTAGGGTTCTTTAAGGGCTTAGATCATCTTCCAATCTTAATAATCATTCATAAAGCTTAACCCCTTATTGTAGAAACAAATTATTATAAATTTGAACTAGGAATATTCCTAATCTATAATTAAAACCTTATGTCCTCATGTTTATGTTTATGATTACTTAAAAAACCTTCTTGGGTAAATAAATATTCATCATGTACACTTAAAAGACCTTACAACACTTTTTATTGCCTTAATTAAACCATGACCTAAAAAATTCATGCACGTGATTAACACAACCTAAATCACTTTTTTCAATGCTCACCTACTCACCCATGCCTTGGAAACTGATCCTGAAACCCCATCTAGCCACCATATGTCTCTTTGTTTTCTGGGCTTTTGACCTACAAGTCACAATAGGTCTTAAAGTTGACCTTCTAACCACTATCCAAGCTCTCAACACCTCATGTACAAAATCAAACAAACTATATCATGATCAAACACTATCAAGTAATCTTAATATGTCTTATCAACATCTCATGATGCCTTATTAGACCAAGCAAGGTTTATAACTAGTCTAGTTATAGAATTGGACTAAATAACTTACACCTATAGGCTTCATCTTGAAACTCTCATGAGTGCTCCAATGCCTCTTATATATGCTTAATCAACCTTATATAATTACTCTTTTTTTTAAATTTAATATAATGTCTTCTTAGCTTCTTACATAGATCTTTGAAGCTCGATTAAATATCTTCGTATCTCACTTGGAGCATCTTCAAATATATTTACATAGATCTTCAAAGCATACAACTTATTCTTTGGATTTTACTTATTTCATCATGATACTTACACATGCCTTTTCACAAGGTCTAGATAAATATTTGAAATATACTTGACACCTAACATACTAATCTATACTCACTCATGTTGATCTTAATGATGTTACTCAAGCTGACATAAGAACACTCTTCAAATAGTACTCACACACATCACTGCTCTCATATATAACATTAATCCCAAAACTCAACCATCAATGACAATGCCAAACACCATTTGGTGCTAGTGTCCCCAAAATGGTGTTAATGGCATTTGCCCTAACTTTCTTGAATGAATATATTTTTAAAAACTAAAGATTCCTAAGGTTAGCCTAAACATATTTTATTATCTACACAAGCAATATAATTGTATATATACATGGCTTTTATCCCTCTATCTATTAGATGGAAATCATATGAAAAATACATATTCAAATAATGAAACAAGTTGATCAAAATTAAATTTATAAATCATTATTCTAACCTAATTTTGAAAACTACCATCTATATCAGCCCTAAACTCAATTTTTAAAGATTTATAGTCTCAATTACATTCAAAGCACTCAGGGCCACTATCATACTAACATCACTTGCACTTGTACCAGCACTTAAGTGGGGAGAACTACATCAGGCTTGATCCCTTATTAGAATATTGGTATGTAGGCAATCCTCTTCATAATGGGGTGTTGAAGATGTAAAACCTATCCTACTAATGAACATACTTTTCAACTCATTCCCTAGTTGTATGGATAATTAGGGTTTAAAAAATAAATTAGTCATTATAGGAATAATACAAGCTTTAAAAATTTGTGCGTGCAAAAATAAAACCCAGAGATCCAAACATAAGTGACCCTAAAAGCTCAAGATAGTCCTACACAGATGACACTATTTCCAATATCAAGACACTACTACCACTTTACCAATAAAATTACTACTATCTAATTATGGAGCTACTATCTAGGAGGGGTTATAATATTGGAATCTAGTTTATGACACTCAGATGAGCTTCCATCTCAATTTTCAACATTCAAATCATCTATATCAAGTGTTTTATAGCTACATCTTTATTTACACTATTTTTTACTATTTTTTAAAAATTCAAAACTAGTCAATTATGTAACAAATCAGTGGTTATATTTAATGCATATTATTTTCCAAATTTAGTCTACTCAACCCTTTAATCAAATATAATATTTACATTCACTAAGTCCTAAAAGGTTAAAACATTTGGTGAACCTGACTTACTTTGAACACTAATCAAACCTTAACCCTAGATGCTCTTAGGGTTTGTATCCTTATTCATTAGTTGATTTATGTTTTTTAGATTTCATACATTCTATTTTCGTAGCTATATTTTAATTTTTTTACTATATGCCATCTAAAAAAGCTATCTCTCTTCCACTAATAATAAGTGATAGGCTAGGTGGTAATCCTATAGAACATATTCAAATTCCTACTAGTTGAGCTTATAACATGGATAAGGGACCCATTTTAACTCCTGTTATTGATCCTTCACACCTTTATTATGTTTACTTCAAAGATAATACATCTTAATATGAACAATATAATTAATAACAAAATGTTACCCAAATTATAAATCAAGACACTTTCCCTCTACTTAGCAATGATAACCTAATTGTCAATCAGGATGAGATCCTAAAGAGCTTCATAGATAGACTTTAGGAGAAAAAATTTGATCATGTACAAATTTTACAAGCCATAATAGAAGTTAAGAATAAATTAAACAATGGTCAATCTTCAACTCCTCCAACTAATAACATTGTTAAACCTATAATGGGGCTAACTTAGCTAGCACAACCAATAATTTTAATTCAAAAACCTTCATTTATAGTTATACCTCTCTAGTTATTTCCTCCACTCCATATGTATAATCCCTTATTCACGAGGTTTATACTCTATAGGATAAGGTGTTACATCTTAAGAAATAAACCACTAGGCCATCACATGCCTTGGATTATAATGTTCTCTTACATACACCTTTGGCACACCACATAGTGATAACTCTCTTGCTATCTATATTTTTGGCACCTAAAGTTACATTATATGATGGTGAGGGTGACCCATAACACCATCTTTGAGATTTTCATGTACCATGTTTGGATTATGTGTCCAATGATTAGCTTCTCACAAAGTTGTTTCTATGAAGTTTAAAGGATTACACCTTATAATGGTTTTATGACTTACTAAATCAATTTATCACAACATTTAATCCTTTGGTAAACATGTTTTTAGCACATTTCTTCATAAATATTAGCTACAAGATCTCATATTCTCAAATTGCATAGTTGAAACAAAAGTCAAATGAAACTATTGTAGAATACATCTTATGATATAAGACTGTATTAGATAAATTAAATATAACCATGGCATACAATGATCTTCATGACATCTTCAAAATAAGTTTTTTTCTAGCATTACATGAAGCTATCTTATTCAATAAGTTTCTAACATTCATAGATTTGTGCCACATAATAAAATAAAGAGAGGTTAAGCTTATATTAATGGGTAATCTCAAATATACCACTAGATCATAATTAAATACTAAGAGTTAATTTAAGTCTCCATATAAGGTATGGGTCACTAAGACCAAGAGTGATCAAAATACCATAGTTAATGTAGCTTCAGAGCCATTTCCTCACTTGGTTTTATATGTTCTTCAATACCAAATTTTTACCAACCTTCTCAAAATGCCAGCATGATTTTTATAGAAGCTCTTTGAATGCAGTGTCATATCTCTCCCTCCCATTAAATAGGTTGATATGACATGGCCTCTTCCAAAAATCTATGATTCCAATGCATTCTATGAGTATCACAAGTACCAATATATACAATAAATAAATGTATAATCTTAAAACATAAGATACAACATTTGATTAAGGCTAACATTATTGATGTAGACACACCCATAGAGGTACCAAAAGTAAAGAAAATTAAATCTAAGGCATTAAATATATTCTCATAGTCATTTCCAAAGCACATAGTGAATGAGGTAGGGAGCACTTTAGGTATTCACTACACATATCATACACATCCATAACTAGTTTCATATCATACTAATATAGAGGAGGCACACCCATTGCATAATATTATTGGTATGTACCACACCATAATTCTATCTAGACCACTAATCACCTTCTTGGAGTAGGACATTGTTAATGATGGTACAAATTTACATGCACTATTTTTACAAGCTTATGTATATCATAATCCTATCTAAAATGTTATGGTTTATAATGGGTCAAGCATTATATAGTCATATAAAATGTAAAATTTAGTTACTTGAATATGGTTAATGACACCCAATCCATAGGTCCTCCTACTTGTTTGCACAACCCTTTTAGGCTCTTCTATCACTGATTCCTAGTCATCCACAACCTTTCAAACTTAAACCTTTTAGACATAAGTATCTCTCTCAAGCCTAGATCCATACCAAGTCTCATTCCTTCTAGATAATAGTAACCAAATTGGATAAGAGCACTAAAACTTAGGGTGTCTAGTTTTTAGCATTATTGTCCAAGTGAAAAATAGGGTTTAATGGTCATTTTCTCCTAGATCCTTATCCTAATTCATGTCAACCTAATACAAATTAATTTAACCCATGATCACTAAATCCCATATAAAATTCCAATAAAATTCCATTTAGAATGGTTGACACTCATTTACAAGAGAGAATTAAGAATACAAGCAAGACTACTCAATCACTATTCCCTATTCTCTACATATAGCCATCCAATAGTCTTTCAAGTTTATTCAAACCTCTATACGAGTCCCTAGTCATTCCAAGTACACCTAATTTTTCATTTACTTATATTTTCATCACACTATTACACTAAGAACTTTAATAGGATAACTACATATAGCTTGATCCCTCTTCAGAGTATTGGTATGTAGATAGCATGTCCACACACAAAGTGCATCCAACATATCCTTTACACACTAATCCATTTTCATTATTTTCTAAAGTTATATTTAATTTTATAAAATACACAAGCACATAAAGAATTAGTTTTACAAGGAGTTCTATTAACAATGAGGATCTAAAATTTGGTACATAGGCTCACACATATGCTATGAACAAAACTTAAAAAAATCATATCTCTATGAGTATTTTGGATAATAATAGAAAGAATAAGACTAAAACACTAAAAAATAAGGTGTATTATTTTTTATGGTCTTATCCAACCAAGAAATAAACTCTAGATTTTAGTTTACAACTGTGTCCCAATCTTGTTCCTCGAGTATCAGACCCTGTCTCAGTCATAATAGCCTAGAATAAGCTAAGCTATATTTTCTCTAACTTATTACTATTTTTAGGAGAGGCAAAAATACTATTTGTTTATAAAAAATTAGTGGCTTAATTTTTTCATATTATTTACTAATTTTATCTACTCAGACCCATTTATTATTTAAGAATTAAACATCTAATTTCCTAAAAATAACAAATCATTTGGTGAACCTGACTTACTTCAAATTTTTCATGAAAACTCTAGGGTAAATTCCTAGCTAATTTTTCACTTTAATTTTTGAATTTTTATTGAATATTAAAATAAAAAATTCTCCTAAAATTTTAAAATTTTGTAGTAAATTTTAAAACAAATTTATTTTAAACCCTAGTTGCATCAACTAGCTCCTAGTACTTTTCTAGTCATTTTTCAATCATTTTCTAAAGTTTTAGTTACAAATTAAAATTATAAAATCACTCTAAATCTCAAAAATTCATAGTAATTTTTAAAAAATTATTTTTATCAAAACCCTAGTTACATCTACTAGATCCCATTAAATCAAACATTTTCCCATTAAATTCTAAATTTTATCTCACATATTTAACTCATAAATTCAAGTTTAATTTCAAAAATTCATAGTATTTTGCAAAAATATTTTTTAAAAATCCCTAGTTGTATGCACTAGCTCCTATTTTTCTCCTTGAGATACCACCTTACATGTTTGGGATATCCATACCCTTTTTATGCATATTCTAATTCCTTTTTTAGATTATATCAGTTTAATCTTTTCTACTATTATCCAAGTGGTTTTCCTTATGCCACCTAAGTTCCTTTCATCTCTTCCTTCAATATGAAGTGCAAGACTTAGTGGCAATCCTTTTGAATTCACCCAAATTCCTTCAGCTTGACCATATACTATGGATAAACAACCAATTCAGACTCTAGATATAGATTTTACACATCCAAATTACACAAATTTTAATGAGAATGATTCAAACAATGACCAATATGAGAATACCACTGATGATGTACGCATTGATGCCCATGCTCCACCACATTGGACCACTGATCCATTCCCACCCATTGTTGATAATGAAGTTATACTCAACAAAGATTTTATCCTCTAAAACTTTAGAGAAAGACTTCAGGAATAACCTAAAGATCATACACTAATTTTTTAATCTATCATGGAAATCAAAAAGGCTAAACAAGTTGATTTTTCCATCCCCATCGAGAAACTAGTTGAAAATGACACTACAGGGGAAACTATGTCTCAACAACCCCTTATAGCAGCCCACCTACCTCTATGCCACTAGTTATAGCTAGTACATCGCTCTCTCCTAATATGTCAGCCCTTGTGTAAGAGATAAGATCTCTTCAATACAAGGTGCTACATCTTGAGCAAGGTACCATTAGACCTACACAAGCTTTGGATTTTTTTTCTCTTTTGCATACACCATTGGCACATCACATTTCTTCTACACCCTTGCCACAAGGTTTTTGTTCAACCTAAGATTACTCTTTATGATGGTAAGGGTGATCTAGAGACACATTTGAGATATTTTCATGTATCATACTTGGATTATGTACCAAATGACTAGCTACTTACCAAGCTATTTCTATGAAGTCTAAAGGATTATGCTTTACAATGGTTCTATTATCTACCAAATTAGTCAATTAATGCATTCAATTCTTTAGTTGACATGCTCCTAGGACATTTTAGTGTCAAAATTAGTGATAAGTTCTCTTATGCACAAATTACACAATAGAAACAAAAATAAAATGAGCATCTCATAGATTATGTGCTTTGATATAAAACTATCTTGGTTAATATGACTAGCCCCATGGTAGATTAGGAGCTATAGGATCTCTTCAAATAGATATTTCTACCAGCATTACATGAATCTATTATGTTCAAAAGATTCTCTTCCTTCACTAAATTATGTCATACATTAAAATAAAGAGAAGTGAAACTCATTTCAATGGGAAAACTCAAGTATACAAGCATTCCAGACATAACAAATAAGAGTAATAGCTAAGTCCCATATAGGGTCAAAGTCAATGATAACAAGAATTAGAATCAACCAATAGTCAATGCAGCTTCAAAGCCCCCTCAATGTGTGGTTTTATCAACACCTCCTTGGTGTGCATTTACCAATTTACTAGTTTCTCCAGCTAGAGTTTTATAACAGTTATTGGAATGTAACATCATTACTCTCCCTCCTATTCAAGAAGTTGACCTAGTAAAGCCCCTTCCATGAGGATATGATTAGTAGGCATTTTTTTATTTTCATAGGACACCAAGCCACATTATAAATAGATGCATCAGTTTGAGACATAAGATACAAGACTTGATAGATGACAACCTACTTGATCTTGAAACTTTAGTTAAGCCTCCATAGGCTAAGCCAACATAGGATAACACTTTGAAAATATTCTTAGATCCATTTCCATAAAATTCTAATCAATATAAAGGAGACACATTAGTTTTTCACCACAAATACCATACACATCCTCCACCAATTACATATTAGGCACCTTTAGTTAAATCACATCCTTTGAATAGTATGATAGGTGTATGTGAGTCCAAGGTTCTAACTAAACATTTAATATCCTTCTTATATCAAGAGATTGTTGAAGATAATTTAGATTATAATTCCCTCTTTATTATAACACATATTCAAAATCAACCCATTCATAGTATTCTCATTGATAATGGTTCCAGTGTCAACACGTGCACCATTACATTATTATAGCATTTGGGCTACTCAGATTAGGATATCACTCTAACAAATATAGTTAACAAAAAATTCAGTGGGCACATACAAATTTCATTGGGTTATATTATACTTCCTTTATAGACTATTCCAACACATGTGACCACACATTTCACTATATTCCTAGTGTAAGAGTTTTTGATATGTTACTTGGTTACCCATGAATTTAGAAAATTCAAGCAGTATCATCTATAGTTCATAGATGCATGAAATTCATTCATGTTAATTAGGTTATTATAGTTGGTGGAGTTCCATATGAGTTACCACTCCCCATTTTAGATCCATCTCCTTTGCAGTCACTAGTTTTAATTTCCCCACCAGTTATAGTTATTTCCTCGATATAGATTCAGACATAGTTGAGGCATCTATCGCTAGTACAGAGGATTCATACACCTCCACTACTTTAAGAATCTAGATATCTTCTAGCTACAATATTCACACCCAAAGTAGTGTCATTGAGATCTCATATGTCTACACATAGAGCACATGTTCAGAGAGCTTCTCCTACTTCCAAATGGATCCTTAAGATCCCTAAAATTGCATCCACTTCTCAAAGTTATAGAAGGACCCCATAGTCATTTTTTACTTCAGATATTTTAGAAGATTTATAATGTATATAGCTTTCAAAATCATAGTTTCAGACTTTCCATCATGCTTCACAATCATGAATGATACCTTTGTTTGATACAGGACACCATGATAGGGAGTCTCATCCGAGCCTCATCAGTTAGTATCATTTTTTTTCTCAATCTTTATTATACATATCTTATTTCAAAAATAAAAAAACAATATAACATTTCAAAATCCAAAAACATTCAAATATATCTAAAAAAACAAAAATAGTTTGATTGTATTCATTATCCATGATTTAAATTGCTACTACTATGATAGGACTTACATTTTCTATTTCATGCTATTATTTGTCAATTTGTCTACATTACCATGCTTCACTTGATATTTTTCTGAGTGTGTATAGTGGCATCTAGATCCTTGATTGCTTCACTCTACCCACGAGGGGGAATCCTACTTTTACATTTGAGACACACATTTATTTGCATACCCGTTGGGGGAATCTTATACATGACTACACCATCTAGCTTATCATTCCTACACTATTTACTCTAAGTTATCATGTTATTTTACATTACTTACTAGATTACATGGATTACTATCTCAATATTTCACTAGTATTTAGCACTTGTATATCTCTTTATCATATACTTAGTATTGTACTAATATCACTTACATAATTTCACTCTTACTTTGATTAGTTATATGTGATTCAATCTTTCCAATTATTACATGTTTTCTCTTCTTGCTTACCATTGCTTGTTAGATTACATTTCTAGTTCCTTCTTATCTCTTATATGAGCCTTAGGACATTTTCCAATGTCCTTTTCTTCTATTAATGTATGTGTAACTTTAGACATTTTCCAATGTCCCTTACTTGTACTCTTTTGTGTGCATGTGGCCCTCATGCGAATCTTGCTTGTTTATATTATGTGTATATAGCATTTGAACATGCCTTGTATGCTTGTTTTCCAGTTTGAGTGACATGTGCCGATGTCCCTTTGTCCACTCTTGTATGCTTCTTTCTTTTTACTCCATGTCCTTGTTTGTTTGATTGATTGTTTGATTTTTTTAATGCCATGATCCATATCATCTATTTTCCTTGCTTTTTTAGATGCCATAATGGACATCATGCTCTATCCCTCCTTGACAAATAACAACTAACAACTAACAACTAAAAACTAACAACTAACATTTTTAGTTCTAGTTAAATAAATTACACATGTTATTACATTGTTATATATATCTAGGCATACCCCTATTGATCTAACAATCTCTCAATATAAATATTTCTATATCTCAAGATATCTTGTTGATTATCATTGTTATATCATATATATTACCAAAATTACATGCTTATAGGGCTTATTATTATAAGGTTAGTCATTATAGGGTACTTATTCTTACCCTTAGAATAAGGGGCAACAAAAAGGGTTTTGTCATAGAGATTAGAGATCTTAGTGGTCAAAATAGTAGTTTTTAAAACACTCAAAATAGAAACTAAACATCAAACTACGTAGACATTAGAGAATCCAAAATAGTCATTAGATTTGGACATGGAAAATAGTGCCAAAGTTGGACTATAGTGATGGATATTAGGGTGTCATATTTTTGGTTCTCTTTTCTAGACAACAAAAAAATTAGTTTTTCTAGAAATCGACAGAAAGGTGAGTTCAGTCATAGGTTTGTCAGTTTAGCATAGTCTAGATTTAGGATGTTTCAGTACAATTTTTGCTCAAATAATCCAAATATAGGGGGCATAATGTGTGGTATGATGGCTATCACTTATAGTTTTATATTAGGTAATTGATATAAATTTCATATCAGAATCCCTGTTCTAGACACCAGTGATTGGGGGCAATGTGTGTGGCACATTGATCCTCCCCTTTATCTGAGTTTAGTTTATCTTCTAGGCATTTATTAGTATTTTCATGTCTTACTCCATATATAGGTGGTTATTATCCCTTTTACAAGTTTGGATTTCATATAATCTTTACTTATTGAGTACCTAAGTTCTTGAGTTGGCTTCCATATGAGCCTATTACACTAGTTTTGGAATGGCTCTCATACAAGCCAATTTTCCATCTTTTGAAATGGCCAAGAGTGGCCTATTTTCTAGCATAAATTTAGATATCCATGATAACATTGTTATATTATAGTAAATTCATGGGATTTAGGATCCATTTCATATGACATCTATTCCATATAGGTATCACTTCATAGCTTCATTTCATGGGGTAATGATGGAGCCAAAGGTCTAACTAGCCTTTTTATTCTTGAGCCACATATTCAAAGGGATTAGACACATAGTTAAAACATCAATTAACACATGCATAATTATTTATATTCAATTAGTAGGTAATGATGGAGCCAAAGGTCTAGCTAGCCTTTGTATTCTTGAGCCACCTATTCAGAGGGATTAGACACATAGTCCAAATATCGATTAACACATGCATGATTTATTATCTTCACTTAGTAGGCAATGATGGAGCCAAAAGGCTTGCATTTTCATTCCCAATCCACTTCTAGGGAATTGAGCACTTAAATATATTCATGATATAACTTTTGGTAAAACACACACCCAACACAATTAAGCATCACAATCAATTTTGTATTGGTTTGCATACCTGGTGAGGTGTATTCATTACTTTTTCTTCCTCTCTCTCACCTAAATTTTGTTAATTCTTATTTTAGATATAGTGTATCTCATAAGGACTAATTTAATTTATGTTTTTCATTATATATTCACACTTAACATCATGATATCTCTATGCACATCTAGCATCACACAACTTTGTGAGTTTCACCTTCATAGGTAAGTTCAGGTACACTTTCTATTTTTCCTTTATCTTAGTAATTCACTTTGTTGCATCACTAGAATAAATCAAGGGAAAATTCAGTCATATAAAATGTGAAATTTGGTTACTTAAGTATGGCTAATGAGACCCAATCCATATGTCCTCCTACTTGATTGTACAACCCTTTAAGGATATTTTTTCACTAATTCCCAGTCATCCATAGCCTTTCAGACTTAACCCTTTTAGACCTAGGTAGCTCTCTTAAGCCTAGATTCATCCCTTAAGGTTTCATTCCCTCTAGACAATAGTGCCTAAGTTGGACATGAGCATTAAAACCTAGCGTGTCTAATTTTTAGCATTATTTTCCAAGTACAAAATAGGTTCTAATGGTCATTTTCTCTCAGATCCTTATCCTAATTCATGTTAGCGTAACATAAATTCATTTAACCTACGATCATTAAATCCCATATAAAAGGCCATTCAAATTATATTTAGAAGGGTTTGTACTCATTTACAAGAGAGAATCAAGAATACAAGCAAGACTACTCAAACACTATTCCTTATTGTTTGCATACAACCATCCAATAGTCTTTCAAGATTATTCAAATCTCTACACCAATCCCTGGTCATTCCATGTATGCCTAGTTTCACATTTACTTACATTTTCATCACACTATTGCACCAAACACTTCAATGGGAGAACTACATATAGTTTGATCCTTCTTTGTAGTATTGGTATGTAGGTATCAAGCCCACACATAGGGTGTGAAATGCATCCAACATATCCTTTACATACTAACCCCTTTTCCCTATTTTCCATAGTTCTATTTAATTTCATAGAAGACACAAGCACATGAAGAATGAACTCTATAGGGATTTATTTTGATAGCAAGGATTTGAAATTTGGTACACAATCTCACACAAACACCACAAACAAAACCTAGAAAAATCATATCTCTATGAGTAATTTAGACAACAATGATAAGACCATGACTACAGCACTGAATAGTAGGGTTTCCTATTTTGGTAGTCCTATCCAACCAAGAAACAAACTCTAGATTTTAGTTTGTGATCATTTCCCAATCTTGTTCCTCAAGTATCAAACTCTATCTCATATGTAACAACCTAGAATAAGATAAGTTATATTTTATCTCACTTATTACTATTTTTAGGAAAGGAAAAAATACTATTTCTTTACACAAAATTAGTGTCTTAATTATCGCATATTATTTACTAATTTTATCTACTCAAACATGTTTATTATTTAGGAATTAAACATCTAATTTCCCAAAATTAACAAATCACATTAACATGTGCACTATGACACTTTTATAATTATGGGGTATTTAGATAAGGATATATTCCCCAAAAACATAGTTATCAATGGTTTTAGTGGTCATGTTCATAACTCCATCAGGGAGATTGTGCTTCCATTACAAGTTAGACCAGCACATGTGGTTTTTTGGTTCTTAGTAGTACTTAATGCAAGCATGTTTGATATGTTATTATATATTCCATGGATATATTATCTATGATCCATCACATCCATAGTGTAAAAATTTATAAAATTCATACATGCAAATCAGGTGGTCAAAGTTGAGGGTCTTCAATATGAGTATCCTCTACATATCCCACATCTAGTTACAACATAGTTACTAGTTATAGTTATAGCATAGTTACCAAATATATTACAATTATAAGTTATAGATAAGATCATGATTAATAATTATACACCATAAATTTAAATAAATCCACAAGTGTAAGTGAGATATACTCCTATAGTATTAACATGTATGCATATTCTCCCATAGAGACCATTATTAGAAATATCCCTACATCAAAGATATATCACAATTTTTATAGGGCCTTCACTAACTTTTTGCCAAGATTAGTATTATTGGGTTCTCAGGGTTCTCAACATAGGGAACCTATGTCACCTATAACTTATTATACCAAATGGGTTCTTAAGACCCCTACAGTCTATAAGACACCATAATCAGTGTCATAGATTCTTAACACCACTACAAATGTAGATACATATACAAATACAAATCACTCTATACAAAATATTATGGGACCATAGTTACCCTTTCACATAACACACATGATCACAGTTCCCTTATTTAACACAGGTCATAGTGATAGTGAATCTCCCATGAGACTCATTGGTTAGTATGGTTCTTCCCTTCTTGTACATACTTCCCTCTCTCTTATTCCTTGTACATGTTCATTTTCATGTTTCTTGTACATACATTATATCCAGAAAATACAAAAATAGTATAACATGTTAAAAACATAAAAACATTCAAATAATTACTCGTAAAACACAAAATTTATAGATTATATGTATTTTTGTGTTTAAATTTATTATATTATCCAAACACTACATATGCTAACTATCTTAGTATAATAAGTTTTATATTACATGTTTCACTTGTTATTTTTAAGTGCTTACAGATTATTATAAGACTCAGGTCCATTATACTAATCCAAACTTGATTTTTTATACCCACTAGGAGCATATACACTGATTCATGGTTCTTCACTTGACACATTACCCACTTGGTGGCATCTTATACATAGTTTTAATCACTGGGTTCTATCCTTATATAGTCTACATTCTAGATTTAGCATTTGTATATCTTGATATTGATCATTGCTAATCATACTTAGATTTTTTGTTGACTACTACTAGTTTAGACTCAACATATGTACATCCTCACTCTTACATAGATTTATATTATATATTCATGCATACTTTCATTTATATTTTACCTAGTTTAGACTTGATTGTATGTCTATGCTTCTTTTATTCAAGTGAATTTGAATATGCCATTTTTCTTTGGCTCTATACCACTTATATTTATAGTATATATGATTTAGACATGTGCCCTTGTCTTTGAGTGTGATTTCTTGATTGTGTATGTGGGAATTTGAACATGTCCTTCTATGTGGTTTTAAGACAACTTGTTTTTTTCCTTATGTATGTAGACATTTGAACATGTCCTTATATGTCTTATTTTCTCCAATTTAGTTGCATGTGACCATGTCCCCTATATTATGGCCCCTTGGTCTACTTCACATCCCTCATGTGTTTTGTATGAATGATTTATTATATGTGTCAAAGACATGACACTTATCTTTACTTTTTAAAAACACCAAGTTTTGATGCCATGAGGGACCTCATGCCTATATCCTTCTTAATTGGGAGTGTTGATGAACATCATGCCCCATTCCCCTAGGTAGCTACCTAGTTTCACTCAATTTTATTGTTACATAAATTTATTACATCTATCTTGACACCCTTGTGAATTCTATACATGACATACATCTTATATTACATACTTATGTTTAGATTATCTTACATTCTAATGTTATGTATGCACATTATATTGGATTATTATGCAAATATCATATATAATCATGATAACACACATTTTATAGAGATTTTTATTTTAGGGATAATTATTTAACATTTTCAACAACTACCCTAAAAAGAGAGGGTACATTCATAGGTATTTTTCACAGAGATTAGGCTCTATATTGCATTCATAGTGCATTTTTCAGCACATAGCCTCAATTACAAAAAATCAAAAACAAGTAAACATAGTGGGAAAATAATGACTCAAAATTTAGTAAAATTGTATATAATTCAAACCAAAAGGACATTAGAGCCCAAATTAGGACACTAACACAACATGAAACTAATATCCAAGATATGTCACTAATGTCTAATATCCTCAATTTTAGAACAACTTAGATTGGCTAGAATAGTACAGGTTTGCATATATTCAGTTATAGATTTATTAGTTATACTCAATTTTGCTTAGATTCATACTAGTTAAACTTAGATTTATATTATTTTACTTAGATTATGGGAATTATGTGCATCATGACCATTCCCATATTTATTTGAGATACTTGGATATAGTTTATTACAACTGAATCCAGAATCCATATACTTAGATCTTAGATTTAGGGGCATGTGCATGGCACATTATTTATGTATGATCAATTACACATTAGTTGATTATATTGAATGATAAAATCCATGTCATTATCTACATTATATACACCTAACATCATATTCCAATTTGTCACTAGTGTCATGCCTTACTCCATATGTAGTGGTTGGCATTCTTGAGTGGCCTAGAGCCACCTAATGTACCTGAGTGGTTGCAAATTTGGCATACATAATTAGATATGCTCAGTTAGACATTTATAGTACTTCATGTAACTTAGTTTTAGATGCATTTACTACACATGGGTGGTAAATTATGGATTTATAGCCTAATTGAGTTCTTGAGCCACCCACATGAGAGGGTTAGACACATTATCAGTCCAATCTAAGATATCCATAGGTCATGATCCACTAATAAAGGATGGGAAATAATGGAGTTAAAATTGGATTAATTTATTGAGCCACCTACACATGAGGATTTAGAAATCCATTATCTTAGTCCAACTCATTCATCAATTGATCACTATACACACAAAGAGGTTATTACTAGGTTCATGCATTGGTTCATATACTCAGTGAGGTGTATTCATTATTTTCCTCTTTACTCAATTTTAATTAGTTTTAATTATTTACTCAACAAATTCTTTTTATTTTGATATCTCTTAAGTGGTATTGATTTATGCACATTTCACTTTTAGGACACATATTATACCATGCTCTACATACAAAGACTCAGCTTTATATACTCATATTCAGCTTCACAAGATTCACTTCCTAGGTAAGTCCAAGTATGCTTCTTTTCCTTTATTTAAGTCATTTTTCTTTGATGCATTTATATAATAAAGGTGGGGGGGAATGTAATCACCCAAAAGTGTTATTTGACTTTTAAGAGTGTTATTTGAGAGTACCTATCCTAGCCCTAAACCTATCCTATATCCTATTAACACACTTATTCAAACTTTGTGTGGGTCAAAATCATCCCTATTTAGTTTAAAAGTAGTCTCAATCCCTCATTTCCCAATCTTGGGCCTTCATGCTTAGTGTTTTACTAGTTAGACACTAGCACCATAATAATGACACTAATACCACGTGGTTCTAGTGTCCCCAAAATGGAGTTAATGTCCCTTTCCCTAAGTTTCCCGAATGAATGTCTTTTTAAAAACTATATCCTCCTAAGATCAGCCTATACATATTTTATCATCCACACAAGCAACATAATGGTATATATACATGACTTTTATCCCTTTATCCACTAGATGGAAATTAGATGCAAAATACACATTCAAACATAAAACAAGTTTAGCACAATTAAGGTTATCAATCCTTATTCTACCTTACTTCTATATATTACCATCTACAATAGCCCTAAGCTTAGATTTTTTAGATTTCCAATCTCAAGCACATTTAAGGCACTTAAGGTCACTATCATATTATCATCACTTACACTTGTACCAACACTTATGTGGGGATAACTACATCAGTCTTGATACCTACTTAGAGTATTGGTATGTGGGTAACTCTCTTCATAGTGGGGTGTTGAGGATGTCCATCCTATCCTACTAATGAACACACTTTTCATCTCATGCCTTGGTTGTAAGGAAGATTAGGGTTTAAATAATAAATCAATCATTATAGGTAAAATGCATGCTTCTAAAATCTATGTACATAAAAAAATAACCTAGAGATATAGACATAGGTTCTCCTAAAATCTCAATATATTCCTACATCAAGGACACTACCACCAATATTAGGACACTACCACCACTTTACTAATAATGGCACATATATCCAATTGTGGTGTTACTGTCTAGGAGGGGTTCTGACATAGGGATCAAATTTATGATACTCGGACCAACTTCCATCTCAGTTTATAATACTCACATCATCTATATCAGGTGTTTTCTAGCTAACTCTTTATTTTCACTATTTATTACTATTTTTATAAAAGTCAAAGATAGTAATTTTGTAATAAATCATAGGCTATATTTAATGCATATCATTTCCCTTATTCTAATTATCCTTTTAATCAAATATAGTGTTTACATTCACTAAGTTTTAAATGGTTAAAACCCCGGGCTAATAAGACCCTAAGACACATTATGCATTGAAAGCCATATAAATAAAAAATTTACAAGTACTAACACCAACTCATGACCTCAAAATATCACTGTTAGGCCTAGCTCAATGAAGCCAAAAATGTGAAAGTAACCTCAATAGTCTTAGCATGCCTATTATCAGGTGGATACATCATCACAAACGCCCTTAAAAGTATTTTACTTATCTTTTCTTCACAAAAATTAACCCTCTCTAAGCATGTCAAGTTTTAGATTCTAAGGTGGCTAGAATAGCCAACAGTTCCATCTCATGATAAATAACAAGGGAAAGGATAATTGAAACTATATTACCTTGGCTGAATAAGGGTTTATGTGATCATCACAGTACTATAAACATGAACACAACTTATAAATCTTTGTGTTCCTGATGATTCACCTTGAAATAGACTCATTTGGGAGGTGCATTATGCCAAGACATAAAGTGACTTTGGCATTGTAAATACTCTAGAAGCATTGAAATCATAGTTGATTATAACTATACATGTGAAAAAATGCAAAACACCACATAAAGTCTTAAATTCTATGTTGCATTACAAGGTTAATGAATGTGAATCTATTATTTTACACACATATACCTAGTCCATCAAAAGTACAAAAATTCATCAACATGAATTTGATGATTGGTTTTCCAATTACAAATCACTAACATGATACTGTGTTCATTTTAGTGTAAGTGTTTTAATATATTTATCATGTTTCCTATAAAAAGGATAATGTTGTATTTTTTACTATGTAAAAATTATTTAACCATGTATGGATTCAATTTATACCCCCACATCCATTATATCTAAGTAAGAGGTATTCTTTGAGATTTATTTTTGGTAAACGTGGGAATCAATGGGTATGTATTTAGATCAATTGATGACATTTCATCCACAAACACAAGGAAAAGTAAAAGTGGTAAGTCACAAACTTATACAAAATATAAAACCATGCACATTATCACACATGGGATGAAAAAAATATTTAAATTCAACATGCATATAATAGAGATATTCATAGATATATGGCCCATAAACCATTCCAAATATGTCTTAGGTTCTATCCTACAACACCTCTAGATATTTCCTATCATGCACTAGTTAACAAAGTCACACACATATATGGGAAGCAAAAAAATATTAAATTTTGTATAAAACATAATTTTTTCATCATGAGATGAAACACATTTTATCATGTTCCTAATATAATTACATGAATTTCCATGATCCAAATCATACACTTCATGCATTTTGAGTTAGTGATAAATTCTAGTTGCACATATATAAGGAACACTTAAAGGTTTCACATGAAAATATAAAGCATTTGTGTTATGATATATACATCATTATCCACATAGATAATGATAATATTTAGTTATTGATATACCCCATATACTCTGTCATGTACCTAATATTCGATGTTGAGCTCCTTAAGTCTTACTTCCCCCCATTTCCTAAACCATTAGTGAAAAAACATACTTTTCAATTAGATCCTTAGAAATTACATCCCATAGACAAGGATCATATAATAAATGTAAAAAACATGTGAACATACCATGGCACACATCAATATTTTAAGTGGTCAAGGTCTTACACTATGTTGATCAATCCAATTGCTACAATATTTAGTACCCTCAGGTTCAGTTCCCACAAGTAATCAAATAGGTAATGTAAACCATTTCTTCTCAAAAAATTTAAAATGATCCATTTTTATAATTTTCTATTACCTCACAACATATCATAGTTATGAAAACCTCCTCACTCCCTTTGTATAATTTAAGTCTATCATATCAACTAGCATACAAATGCATGGTCATGTTTATTCCTGGTAGCATGTCATGTATCTCTCCCTTACCTTGAATTTTAATCAATATTTTATATTATATATGAATTTATGTGGTATATTGATGAATTTCCCTCCAAATTCCCACACACATTATACACATGATTTTTATCTACACATATTATATAGTACCAAGAAAATAATTTATAACACTCACAACTTCTACAATATTGCACTTTTAAAAATAAAACACTTGCAACTCCTATATCCTCACATCATTTCACCTCATTTAAAAAAAAAAATTAAATTACAAACATAGTATCTCATATTATTATAATGCATCAACATACTTTTGTAATGGTCATTTTCATTTTATGCATTATCATAGCCTTGTGTAGGATCTATACACATCAACATCCATTTTCTATCAATTTATTTATAGTTGGTGCACTCCATGGTTTAACCATGTCAATGTATATCCTAAACATGGAACACAATAGTCTCAACCATCACACAATCATGTAATGTGACTTCATACTTTTTTAAATGATATATTGTAACTTGAAAATGTCTAGATATCTATAATAACTAAAACCATAAAACATTTATGCATCTATAGAGATGAGAGATCCACATAAACTGGAAAGTATTTTTTTAATAGTTCCATATAATTTAAATACATTTTTAGTACTATATTATTTCATATCATTCTAATCAATCAACAAATAAGCATTCCCATTTTGATCATAAAAGTTTAGACTCTTCTCCTTTTGAATAATTTTGCACATTTTTAGTCTTCCCTATTTTATATATTTTATAGAAGTTTCATTTATGCATATAAATATTATATTTATTTTTTTAATTATATTAATTGAGTTAATATTTCATGTGGATTTTATAATCCACCACTTATATCTAAGTGTGACATTATCCACCAAACAACTAGTCTTGAGCACTAATGTTCATATTAGTCCATCAGAAAAAAGAGAAAACTTGATGTAAAATTGAAATTATTTGTCTAAAATTTGGATAAAAAACCTACCACAAATGGGTTTAATTTTGATGTTTTATGATTTCATTAACACTTTTTCAATAAAATACAATCATATTTTTTTTTAAAGTATCATATATAAGGTGAAATTCTAGATAGACCATCAAAATTTATATAAAATTGGGTCCTTCCATATTTGTGTCAAGTTTGGCCCATCAAAGAAGGCATAAAAGGGATGCTTTTGGATCTTTTAATGGATGTACCAACACCAATAGTTAAATAATTTAGTATGTGGCTTTGTATCCTATTGTAAAAGATGATGGTGATGATTTCAAATAGGCATATGATGATTCCATACTAACAAGGTGAAAAAAAATAGATTAATGGATATATCTAAAATTACTTTCAAATAGGCATATGATGATTCCATAGGAACAAGGTGAAAAAAATAGATTAATGGATATATCTAAAATTACTTGTGTCAATTTCTCAGAGACTATGAAACCCACATGAAAATTCACTGCTTCATTATCAATATCGCTTTTCATAGTTAAAGTTATAAATGTTTTTTCAACTATACCATGGTCTATTTCCATCTCTTAAACATATAAGCTAAGCCAAAAACTAATCCATCATATTTAGATTTCAATAATTAAGTAATATTAATAATAACACATTTATTAAATAAATATAATCAAGAGAATGTTGAATAGTGAGAATTTCACTTCTTTTCTTACAAAATTTTATAAGCTAAAAAAAAATTAAATTTGATGCACTCATTATATGAGGTGATAGATCCATATCTTGGGATAATTCATAGTTATTGTGTTAACTAAATATGTTGAGGGTTTTCATTTATTTATTATTTAGGTTTGGATATGGATTTTTAAAAATGGTAAAAATGTGCTAGTAGATAAGGAGGATACATTATATGGTTTCAACATGAGTTTTATAAAATATCTATCTAAGACCAATATTATAAGTAAATATGTTGTCATTATTAATAAAAATGCCAAAAGAGATTTAAGGAGGATGGTGTTACATTCTTTAATAATATTTCCTCTTCTGATGAAAAAATCACAATCCATTAAAAAATAAGGAGGTTAATGGACTTAATTTTATAATAAGTAAAAAAACATACATGAGTTAGAAGCTTTAGCCATATAGGATAGTTCATTTATTTTATTGTTAGTGAAAGTCTAAATGAACAATATTTTTTTATAAAATATTTTTTGTGTAGTGGTTGAAATGAGAGGTTATTTTTATTTAGGAAGACTCATATAAATTGGATAAAGTAAATTTATATCTTGTCAAAGGAAGATCAGATCCATACTAAAAATCCACAATATATTTATAATATTTATGGAAAAATAATAAAATTTCATGTTTTCCTATCCCCTTGTCCTAAGATATTGTAATAAGAATATCTTTGTCATCCTTAACTAAAATAAAATTATTTTGGTTTGATATTTCATATGATAAAGTGATAGGTTATATATAAATTCAAAAAAATAAAATAGACTATTTCAATAGGATAAACATGTCCACTCCTATAACTAAATGCAAAAATTAAGAAAAAAAATAAGATGTTAACATACATATGATCTTACAAAGCTAAATTTATTACCAAAAAATATTACATCAATTTTAATTAAAATGACATAATATTAATATTTATATATTTATTATCATCCATTTTAAAGTTGAAATTGTTATAAAAATACTAAATTAAAATGGTATGTGAAATAAAATTTAATACATTAAGTATATCCTTTAAAAAATGATATAGATTCCTTTATTTATATATACATTCTCTTCACTATTTATTACATCAATTTATTTTATTTTATTTTATAAATTTATTAATTTTATGTACATGACTAGAATTTTTTTAAGTAATTAAAAAAACATGTGTGTGTGTGTGTGTGTGTGTGTGTATACATATACACACACACACACACACACACACACACACACACACATACATGTGTGTGTGTGTGTGTGTGTGTGTGTGTGTACATATATATATACATATATATATATACATATATATGTACATATATATGTACATATATATATACATATATATATATATATATATATATATGTGTATATATATATACATACACACACACACACACAGAGTAATGTATAATATTATGTATATCTTTCAACACTAAATAGTCCTTTAAATATGAAAATATATTTTGTTTTTTTATGAATTTATGGATAAATTTATTTAATAAATGATCTCACATTTATGAAATTGGTGAAAATGTGTCTTGAATTTTAAAATTAAAAAATATTAACTATTTGAAAAAATTACATCCTCTTTTAGTCTCTAAAACAAACATTTAGTTATGAATTGTGTAAATGTGATACATAAACTTCATTTGGGTTATTGTGATACTTTATACAAATGCTTATCCTTCGATGAATAAATGTTATAGGGGAACCAAAATAGTTTTTTGAAACCATAAAATTATTGTCATAACCATAATATTTGATGTCAACATCAATCATAAATAATTTATTTTGAGTTTGTACATAATTTCATTTTCAAGTTTTTAACTACTCCTTTTTCTATCCATTTATACAAAAATGGATAATGTCAAGCAAAAAAAGTCAAAGTAAATCCAAGAGTTATAAATCCAAAATATGGAACACCTTTCCCTATTTATGTGTGATGACCTTGATTAAACTATCATATATTCCCATGAAAGCATTAAGAGCATGTGTGTTGCCATTCCTTTGTGTAGGCTAAAGGATTTTATTGAGGAATATAGTAGGATGTATTAACTAACTTTTTGTTAAAGTTATGTCAACTTGATAAAAATCCATGGCCATTTTATGCCTCAAGGCATAATATGTATGAATGGTGGTTGTTTACCTTTTTTTAACATTGATTTTTAATTCTATGTTGATAATGGAATTCCTATTTTTCATTTCTAATTTTATGTTGAAATTTTCATTGATATTTGTCATTACTAATTCTATGTTCATGATTGTCATTTTTATTTATCAATGATAATTATATATTGATAAATTTATCATTACTATTTCATCATTAATAATTCTATGTTGACATTTTAATTTGCGTTGTATTGTTGATGTTTTATAGCTATTGGCACGCTTATGGTTTTTATGCAAAATAAATGTACCTCTTAAATTGAAGTTGAAATGACATCAAAAAGAGAGTTCTAAAATAGGTTATTGATGCCATTCCATGGTGATTGTATTTCACATAATATATTATGTTATTATTATTATTAATAATTAGATGCATGTTCAGAAGAATGGCTAGATTTTTCATAGGTGTAATGACCCTTCAATAAATCCTCACATTTCATATGCCCCATTTTTGTCTAAAACAACAAATAATTTATGGATTATTTATTATTGATGGGTGTCCCCATTGACATCATTTATGAGATACATTACCTAGACAAGAAATTTATTGATGGAACGAGTCATCGATATACTTTTATTATTAGGCACGATGTGGTCAATGCATGAAATAAAGTTAGGGGGATTGTGTCAAAAATCATTTAAATGATTATATTAGTTATAACCATTGGCATGTTGATGAAATGTAAAATATGACCTATTACCAAAAACTAGTTGGTGAAGATATTTTTTATATTGAAATTAAAACACCATGTAAATTGGTGATCATGGTAAATAATTCTCATAACTTAGTCAAATTTATGGACTTAATGTTTTACAAAAATATATCGTAAGTTATATATGATAATAAAGTTTGAGCCAATATAATAATAGTTATAATTTCTATCATACTGATCAAATTCATTATCTCGTTACCAATTATATACATTGATGGGGTTGTATGATAAATAAGGTGGATTCCTAATTGCAAGAATTATTTCATATATTGATAGGGTGTGTGACATCATCAATGGGTTGTGAAAAGTGTACAGGCATGGAAAAGACTCTTGCCTAGATTATATGGTTAATACATTCATAATAAATGATGCAACTAATAAAATTGGTGTAATTAGGCAAGTTCCTATATGTATTTGTATTTTATTCATATATTATTACTATCTCTACATTTTATATTATTGATATAATGTTACAATATACTTTAATTAATTATCTTTTATTTTATTTTAAATATTATAATTTGTTAATATTATGTAGGCATGTCTTCATTTTTCACATATTCCTTTATATTTGGAATGTGAGAAGGGCATGGTTAAAGAAGGTTTATATGCATTCCTTTTCTATGGAGGTTGGTATTAAAATGTTTGATAGACCTAGAAAAAATCATGCAATCGAAAAAGAAGATGCTAAAATATATAGTCTTATTGTTTATTTTGAACTTAAGTTTACATCCAAATAAGGCATTCCTTGCATACTTAAAATGACTTGGTTGAAGGGGGGGGGGGGGGGGGGGAATGATTGAATTCAATCTTTATGTTCCTTTTCATTATATTCACATTTTCCCAATGAATCATATTTTATTTTCATACAATTAATTGATTAATGAGTTTAATATTTATGTTACTTTTTATTATAATCACATTTTCTTAATCAAGAATATTTTTTATTATAAAACTAATTTATAATAAACTATAAATATCTGGGACACAAATTTTTGTTAGTTCGGTCATGTATATCAACACATCAATGCTACCATTGAGTCATACCATTACTAAATTAAATTAATATATATCATATACTGTTTAAGGAAAGGTATTACGAAATGGATTGGTTGATTTACACCCTTTTATAAAGCCTTGAGCTAAACTACAAGTAGATGTTCATGTCAAAGTGTTTTAGGTTTATTCATAACTTATAAAAGGAAATTATGAAAAATCCATTGAGGGATGGATCAATATTCAATGATGATTCTATGTGTATATAATTATTAAATTTAGTTACAAGGTAATGAGATAATATACCATGGAGACTTCATACATTGTCATCAAGTTTGGGGTTTGTTTTCATGTATGTGATTTTTTGTGGTCAAATAATGAAAACATTTAGTTAGTTTTATGTCCTTGATTAGTAGGGTACAAGAATATGACAATAATTTCCATTCCCAATCCCATATTAAGTCTCATATTGATGATATGGGAGATATATTTTGTATACAAAAGGAAGTTGATATTAGTATATTTGATCAATTTGTAATTGAATATGACAATGTTATAGAATATGATGAGGTAAATCCATGTGTTTTATATGTGCAAAAGCTTATTCAAGATATATACAAGGCAAGGATATAATCTAATAAGGAGAATTGGTACATTGTCACTAAGTTTGGGGTTGGTTTTCATGTATGTGATTTTTTATGGTCTAATAATAGAATCACATGAAAACATGTAATACATTTTAAGTCATTGTCTAGTATTTTACAATAAGATCACAACAATGTAAATTCCAAATATTTTATTATCATATTAATGATATGGGAGATGATTTTTGTACACAGATGGAAGTTGATATTAGCATATCTGATCAATTTTTAGTAGAATATAATGATATTACATAATATGATGAGGCAAATCCATGTGATATGTATGTAAATATTGTGGTGGAGTATGTATAAAATCACAAATGTGAAAAAAATGGTTGAAGATGAATTTATGGAGTAATAAGTTTTAAATGAACATTTAAATTTCTTGTCGGTATTAAAATAAATGTGTTGATGGGTATAGAAGACATGCAAAATATTATTTTTAGCAATTTCAATTTTTTTATATCAACTCAATTGAATATAGATGTCTTACCTATGATTTTATACTTGACATTGAGTCTATGCATGAAACATTTTGAATAAAATATATATGTTTTATACCATATTTAATAAGGTAAGGGGGTGTGTTTTCTATGCATGTAGTAAAAATGATAAATTTAGTCAATGACACAAAGTCATAACAACATGTTGAAGAGTATGAGAGGTTTAAATTAATAGATAAAACTAAAAATTGAGCTCAACATGCTAGTAAGATATAAAAAATGATAAGCATGTGGATATAAGAGATAAAACAATAATACATGTAACATTCAAAAAGGTATTAGTAAATGTTATTATCCTTACATTTGGAATCATTAAAGTGGCTATTGTATCACTAATTTCATATTATAATCTCCATAACATATAATTTAACTCAAAAATTATCTTTAAATTTTGAAACTAAAATACTCCTCAAGGTTCATCATGAATCACATGATAACTCCTTGAATAAAATAGTTTGAACCTTTTCCCCGCTTAGTGCGAGTGCACAAGTATTTTATTAATATTCAAAAATCAAGTACATAAGGGTGCCTTTACTTCGTTAACCCTTTTTCATTATAAACATTGATTTATATAGTTTTTACCAATGATCGATAAAAACAACTAACCTATGACCAACTATTTACGGGAAAACAACCCGTAAGGTAGTTCTAATTAATTAACTCAAAAATATAAAACTACCTAAAACTAAAACTAACATTATTTTATGGGGGTGTCTTTACTAAAATATGCATGCCCCATTTACAATAATATTTATTAACCTACCAAAAATATAACCTAATGTTAAGACTTTGGAACAATTCCTAACAAACCCCCCTATGATCCAAAGTTAGGTCTTTGGAGACATACCAAGCATTTTTCTAAGTTTTTCAAATTTGATTCTGTCAAGGGGTTTTGTGAAGATATCAGCTGTTTGATTGGCAGTTAGGCAATATATTGGATCAAGAGCCTTCTTTGCCACCAGCATTCATAGATAATGGTATTTGACATCCATATTTTTTGTTTTGGCATGAAACACTAGATTCTTGGACATCTTGATTGCACTTTGATTATCAATGTATAACTGTGTAGGAGTAAATTGAGAAACCTGAAGATCTTCAAGAATACAATGAAGGTAAACAATTTCTTTGGAAGCATCCCATGCTACAATATACTCTAATTCTACTGATGAATTTTCCAATGTATCCTGCTTCTTACAACACCGAGCAATGGTAGTTGAACCCATATGCATAGTGTATCTTGTGGTTAACACTCTATCATCCACACATCCACCAAAATCTGTATCACAATATCCAACAAGTTTGATGTTATTATTGCAGCAGTATTCAAGGCCATATGTTTTTATTCCCTGAAGGTAATGAAGTACTCATTTTGCTACATGCCAATGAATTTCTCTAGGCTCATTCATAAACCTAGATAAAATTCTAACTGAAAATGAAATATTGGGCCTGGTAGTCATCAAGTATATCAAACCTCCCACCAATTTTCTATATGTGGTGCCATCAAAAAAGGCACTGCTATCATCCTTAGATAATTTCAAGTTACTTTCCATGGGAGTTAGGGCAGGTTTGCAATCACTCATGCCAAACCTATCTAATAAATCATAAATATACTTAGTTTGTGAAATGAAAATACTATTCTCTTTCTAAGTTACCTCTATGCCTAGATAGTAGTGAATAAGTCCAAGATCTATCATCTCAAACCCATCTTTTAATTCCTTCTTCATAGACTTGTTATGGTTTTCATCATTACCTATAATAAACAAGTCATCAACATAGAGAATAAGTATCACCATTTTCTTACCCTGTACTTGAAAATATAGAGTATCATCAGATTCACTGTGATGAAAACTAATGGACTTCAAGTATGAATCCATTTTCACATACCAAGCCCTAGGTGCCTATTTGAGCCCATACAAAGCTTTTATCAATTTACATACTTTGTGTTCAGCACCCACCTATTCAAAACCCTGAGGTTGTTTCATATATACTTCTTCCTGTAAATCACCATTTAAAAAAACACTTTTAACATCCAATTGATGTACTTTCCAAATATTTTGTGCTGCTAAGGCAAGTACCATACAAATAGTGTGCCATTTGGTGAAAATGTTTCCTCATAATCAATACCTTCTTGTTGTGCATATCCTTTTGCAAAAAGTCTTGCCTTATGTTTATCAATGGAGCCATCTAATTTATACTTAGTCCTATAAACCCATTTACATATGATGTGTTTAATATGTGGAGGAGGATCAAATAAAACCCATGTATTATTGTTAAGTATGGAATCATACTCACATTTCATTGCCTGCTGCTAAACATGTTCAGTAGATGCCTCCTCAAAAGTGGATGGCTCGGTGGAAGAAGTAGTAAAAACTATAGCATAGTTTACCTATTTTCAAGAATTCCTAGGCCTTAATACACCAACTTCATCTACTGTCAAGTCAGAAAAAGAACTTTGAGCCCATTTTGGATACTTAGTCAAATTATTCAAATCAAGGACTCTAGAATTCTCATTATGTGCTTTATTCAAAGGGGGACTTAGAGAATTTTCAACAATTTCTAAGTCATCAACCTATGAACTTGTAGATGAAGGAGAGGAAAGTGAAGGAATTTGAGTCTCATACCACAAATTTGAAGAGTTATGCCCATTATTCAAACCCTTATCTCTTTTTGTATTTTTCCTCTCTAATCTATCAAGTTGAGAATCAATCTATGCAGTGTTCATAGTCCCAAACTCATCAAATATTACATCTCGACTCACTATGAATTTGCCTAAATCCTATGCAATCAAATGAAACCCCATTTTATCTTTAGAATAACCAAGAAAGATGCATTTTTGACTTTATGGTTCCAACTTAGTTCTGTGTTTAATAGGAACCAAAGTAAAACAAAGACATCCAAACACTTTCAAGTGTTTAACTTTTGGTTTAAATCCATACCATGCCTCATATGGAGTTTGTCCCAAAAGTGCAACTATGGGGGACCTATTTCTCAAATACACTACAATACTAATGGCTTCGGCCCAAAACTTATCATCAAGCTATTTATAGTGCAACATGGCACGTGTTGTGCCCTCTAAAGTTTTATTCATTTTTTTAGATACTCCATTTTGATGTGGAGTATAAGCATTACTATATTGTTGATGAATACCATGTTCTCAAAAATACTCTAAAAATTCATTTGAGGTATACTCACCTCCATTATCTGAATGAAGAGTGGCCAAATGTGAACCTGTTTCTTTTTTGACTAAGTGTAACCAATCAACAAACTTAGCAAAAACTTCAGATTTGTTTTTCATAAAGAATACCCAAGTCATCCAAGAAAAGTCATCAATAAACAAGACATAGTATCTACACCCACCAATGGATGAATTTTTCATGTCACATACATCACTATGAACTAACTATAAACATCTGTTAGCTCTCCAAGATGACTGTTTAGGAAATTTTTCCTGATTTTGTTTGCCCAAAACACATGATCACAAAGAATACTATCCTTGCAAAAAGTTGGCAACCCATTCACCATACCATATCTCTGCAAATCCACTAAAGAGTGGATATTCAAATGTCCATAGCAGAGATGCCATAACTACTATTTAGACATAGTACATGTACCTATGTCAACAACTATCGCAAGTTCTATATTGGGAGGAAGTACCTTACAATTCAATCTAACCAAATTTCCATCTTCATATCCTATATACATTGTTTTATAATCATCATTCACTGAATTGATGTAAATGATCCCTTTTTCAAGCACAATTTGATAACCTTTCTTTGAATAGTTACCAAAGAAAGTAAGTGTTTCTTCAATGTGGGAACATACCAAACATCCTCCAAGTATTTTATAGACCCATTAGGAAGAAGAATATGAATAGATCCAAGTCCTAGTGGTGTATGCATAGACTTATTTTCTAAGGCAATTGGAGAGAGAGAAGCTTCCTTATAAGACCAAAATAAATCTCTCCTAAATGTCTTGTGTTTGGTTGCTCTTGTGTCTAAAACCCATACATCTATGAGCTCATCTCTAACCTCATATTCAATATAATCAATGTGCCCCAAAGTAGTGAATGCAGATTCATGGGCAACATTATTAGATTCATCATAGTCATGATCAGCATACTGAGCAGAGTTAGACTTAGTCACTTTTTATGGCCTCTAAATTTTATCAAAAGGAATCCTACATTGTAAGGCAATGTGACCAAATTTTCCACATCTATGACACTAAATGTTTGATCTACCTCGACCTCTGCCCCTATATGAGTTGTGACCATGTCCTCGATCACTTATTTCATGTGAATGTGATTGGTTAGATTGTTGATTATTTGAATGACCCCTACCTCTATTTTGATATCTGCCTCCTTTGTAACTTTGACCCCCTCTATAACTATTTCCTCTATTATTTTGATGCCTAGATGAAGATGAACTAGGCTTTGACTCTAAAACATGGGCTTCTTCAGTTTTCTTGGATTTATTGGGTAGAGATAGGTCATGTTGGATGAGAAAATCAGCCAACTTATCAAAGGTGATGCCTGTGATCTTGTCAGAGACATGCAACATTTCAACAAAATTCTTATAGGACCCTGGTAGTCCTTTCAAAGCAGCAGTAACTATGAGGTCATCATCTATTTTTCCAAAACTAGCCGTAGTGTACTCAGTAGTGATATTTTTCAACTTAGACATATATTCTTCCATATCCCCATATTCATCTAATGAAAAAGTAAACAAATACATATGAATATCTATCTTCTTATGCTTAGTTTTCTTATCATACAAATCTGACAATGTTTTCCATGCAGTGTAACTATGAGGAGAATTTTCAATATGAACATAAGTATCACAAGTACAACAACATTTAATGAGAGCTAAGGCCTTAGAATTATGAAAATTGAATATATCTAATTTATCCTGCTCTATTGGCAATGTGGGATTTTCATTCTTGACAATATCCCATAACTCATTAAAAACTAGTGAAGCCTCCATCAATCGTTTCTAATCAAAATAATTGGAAATTGTTAATCTATCACCATCTGAAAGCAAATTTTGAATTTTTGGCATCTTGAAATGAAAGTAAGTGTAGTAGAGAAAATTATGACAAAATGTAAAAGAGATGAAATAGATATCACACTCACTGCAAAAGACACTGCTTCTATGGGGTTTTTCACTTAACCTCTGCGTAGAGCGCAAAATAAAAATAAGAATTTTTTATGGGTTTTTAACTTAACCTCACCAAAAATCTATGATTACACCCTTATTTTACCAAATTTCAACCTTATTCCACCAATTACACCCTTATATCACCATAATAATGTTAAAAAAATAAAATTGAATTCTCCCTTTTTCAATTTTTAAAATAACACAATACAATAAGTATGTGTTTTACAACTTTCAAATTTAAAAGGGAATATTACTTTTACAAAAAAGCATATTCTAAAGTAAAAAAGAACTTTTTCCAAAAGAAGGGATTTGAACCCTTGACCTCCTCCTTTGCAAACTTCTTACAAAATAAGCTTAACCAATTGCTCTAATAGCATATTCAAAATATTATACTCAAAAATTTCTACTTATTCTAGATTTTTTCTATAAGGGAAAATAAAAAAAATTTACATGTGTGTAAATAAATCAAAACTTTTCCCTTTTTTGGTCTTCTCACTTAGGGTTTCTCACGTGGGACCCAAGGCATAATTTTTATATCCAAAAAAACTTTAGAAACAACAAAAAAAAAATTCTTGAGTTTAAACCTGCGTCATTCTTCCCTGGGATGCCATGGCTGCTCTTGGAAGTTTCTCTGCACCTATTCTCTCTCCTATAGGTCGTACAGATCCATACAGGAAGTATAAAAAGGATTTTGATTGAGTTTTGGCAAATTTTTTGAGGTATTTTTGTAGGGAATGAGTTCAAAATGAAGTCAGGGCATTGGAAGGCTGTACAATAGGCCGTACAACTCAAATTTTTCTAGATTTTTCATTTAGAAAGAAAAAATAGGGGTTTTAATAATATTTGTAGGTGTTTTGGATTTTAAGAGGCCTGAGAATGAAATGAATTAACAATGGCAGCCATGAATGGAAATTTCAGAGGTTTTTCACAAGTTAACAAGTCGTACAAGTCCATTTGTGCAAAAAATTAATGAATTTTAATAACATT
Source organism: Torreya grandis (assembly GCA_037957365.1). Classification (NCBI taxonomy): domain Eukaryota; kingdom Viridiplantae; phylum Streptophyta; class Pinopsida; order Cupressales; family Taxaceae; genus Torreya; species Torreya grandis. Next base: position 352,949 of record JARHVA010002020.1, read on the forward strand.
TAAATGCTAAAAAATTCATTTTTAATGACAGAGGAGGAGTTTGAACACAATTTTAATGGAGTATGAATGATCAAAATGACCAGATGATGGTATATGGAAAATAGACAAGTTTAAATGTAAAAACTATTTGAAAAATTAAAATAATTTAATAATTTTTCAAACATTTAAACCAATAAAATATTTCATTATATGGCATACCTTATTTCATGCCAAAATTATATCACGTGAATTTGACTTTTCACCTTGCCTTCCTTCAAATTCACCAAGCTCCCAAAATTACCATGCTCTGATACCACTGATAACTCCTTGAATAAAATAGTTTGAACCTTGTCCCCGCTTAGTGCAAGTGCACAAGTATTTTATTAATATTTAAAAATCAAGTACATAAGGGTGACTTTACTCCATTAACCCTTTTTCATTGCAAACATTGATTTATATAGTTTTTACCAATGACCGGTAAAAACAACCAACCTATAACCAACTATTTACGAGAAAACAACCCGTAAGGTAGTTCTAATTAATTAACTCAAAAATATAAAACTACCTAAAACTAAAACTAAGTAACATTATTTTATGGGGGTGTCTTTACTAAAAGATGCATGCCCCATTTACAATAATATTTATTAACCTACCAAAAATCTAACCTAATGTTAAGAATTTGGAATAAGTCCTAACATCACACATAAATCCACTCATCATAGAATGTAATTTTTACAAAATGAAACCTATTAACATGACCATATCATCAATAGTTCATGTATTTTATTGATAAACTATTGAGAAACATGAGTTAAACTACTAGTTTACCATAATATCTGATTTATTGATATGCATTAGAATTATTTTAAGCCATATCATGTCATAATTCAAGACTTATATGAATGTTTAACAGATATTTGATGTTATGAAAAATCAAGGTAGTTATTTCAATATTTGGAAAATTTTGATTTATGATTTTTGACATGTTTATTAAATATTTTATTAGCACTTGTAACATATAATAATCAATGTCAATAATTTTATGGATCCTTATAATTTTTTCTTAAAAAAAGTAATGATAATACTCAAAATTTATCTTTAAATTTTGAAAGTGAACCAGTATATACTCCTCAAGGTTCATCATGAAGCACACATTAATCCACTCATAATAACATGTAATTTTTATAAAGTGAAACCTATTAACATGACCATATCACCAGTGCTTCATGTATTTTATTGATAAACTTCTGAGAAACATGAGTTAAACTACCAATTTACCATAATATCTAATTTATTGATATGCATTGGAATTATTTTAAGCCATGTCATGTCACAATTCAAGACTTATATGAATGTTTAATGGATATTTGATGTTATGAAAAATCAAGTTAATTATTTCAATATTTGGAAATGCCAATTTATGAGTTTTGACATGTTTATTAAATATTTTGTCAGCACTTGTAACACATAATACTCGATGCCAAAAAATGTGCAGTTCATTATTTTTTTTTCTTAAAAAAGGTAATGATTGATGAGATTGTGTACATATATATTGTAATTATATTAAGTCATCATGGCTGAGTTTTTTTCACATTTTTAACAAATGTGACAAAACCATATAAAGTGTGTCAACATATTTTCTCACTTGCATTGAATGATGTCATATATATAGACTCATTATAATAATTGATAAGGGAGAATCAAATAAAAAATATTCAAACTTTTATTTAATTGACAATGATTTGATGATGCAATTCACTAAAAATAGTATTATCTAGTATCTTTCACAAATTTAATTTCTAGGATATATAACAAAACTCTAGTTTTCCATATTTGTGATTTTTTATATAAAATGGGGATATGATTCAAATAATATTTCTTGAACTAGTAGTTAATATCATTTTTATTAAGGTAAATTTGTTAAAAAGTTGAGAAATATTTCAATGAATTTTTATTGTTTTTCTATTCAAAAATGTGGTATTGTGTGTTTCAAGATGAAAATATAATTTAAAATAGTTTTGCATGTGATTTGTTATGTTATTGTTATAAAAATAACAAATATTTAAAAATTTAAAGTTTAGGTGCATAAATATAGAATTGGACATGAGTTAATAATATTGATTATTAAAATTAGTGAATAAAGTAAGTCATTTCAAAAAAAATCAAGACTAGTCAGCAATATATACATATCTCACATAATTCATCTTTCTCTTGTTATTTGTGATTTTTTTTAACCTAGTCTAATATTTATCTTTAGATACTTAATGTGAAAATTTTGAGTGCACAAAATTCAAATAATAATACACTAGCAGTTGTTTTAGAATACCATCTCAAATTTATAATTTAACAAAGTTGATAATGTTAAATGTTTGAATGTGTACACACATGATGTAGACAATTGTCTATTGAATGCTATAAATATTCCCCCTTTTTTAAAAAAATAAAATAAAACACTAGAGGAAACATTTTATAATATGGGTTTCTAGAGAAATAAGTGTCTTTATGTTAATGTAATAATATTTTAACAATAGTTGTATTGGAAATGCTTTAATGATATAATTCACTACAAGGTAGTAATAGATTTGGTACCTTAACCAAATTATATATATATATATATATATATATATATATATATATATATATATATATATATATATATATATATATATATATATATATATATATATATATATATATATATATATATATATATATATATATATATATATATATATATATATATATATATATATATATAATATGGAATTAAATTTAGTGTTATGGTCTTAAAATATATATTTACATATTTCAAATAATCCATATTGATTTTATTCTTTATGTATATTTCTTAAGTTAACCCAATTCTTATATATGATGTTGCATGTGTATCTATATGTATGTTTATATTTGTGTGTGTGTGTGTGTGTGTGTGTGTGGGTGGGTGGGTGGGTGTGTGGGTGGGTGGGTGTGTGTGTGTGTGTGTGTGTGTGTGTGTGTGTGTGTGTGTGTGTGTGTGTGTGTGTGTGTGTGTGTGTGTGTGTGTGTGTGTGTGTGTGTGTGTGTGTGTGTGTGTGTGTGTGTGTGTGTGTGTGTGTGTGTGTGTATTGGGTTCATCTTTGTGTGATAAGTTTGAGTTCACATAATATATATCACGATATTAGTAATAATATTTGTTTAATAAAGTAGTCTTTATTATGGAAGTTCACATATTTAATAATGTTAAGTATTTCAATACATACTTATACCCCCAAATATCCAATAAATTATAAAAGGCATGATTAATTTTACATTTGCAAAAGAACGCACTATTAAAATGATTTTATAAAATAGGTGTCCTAGGAAATGAGTGTCCATGGGTATTTTAAACATACACCCATAATAAATATGATAATTTTCAGGTCTCCAATAATTATTTTTGTTATGATTATGCATTTAATCACATTGACTTTACAAATTCTTTATAAAAACATTATTCTTATGTTCTTTTTATGAATAAAATTTTTAAAAACTAAATTTTAAGAACCATTATTGTATCATGTCTCTAATTAATTTATTCTTAATCATAATTTTTCTCTAATCAACTTACCATGGCCATATTTGTCTCCATAACATAAAATTTATATTTGTTTACATGTCATATATATTCTAAGTGTTTTCATTAAATACACTTTCTTAATTAGTCTTGTAGGAAACATATACTATGAAGGATAATCTAATAATGGCTTAAATAAGGCCTTCAATGTAAAGGACATGAGACATAGGAAAACTAATTTGGTTCTCTCTCCTAGATTTGGAATTATTTGGTTATATTGTGACAAAGAAATTGAAGTTGTCCAAACAATCAATACTCTTATAAGTTTGAAATAGCCTTATTTATGGAGTGCATTATGAAGCTTATTATTCTATTTATATAACAAGTTATAACCCTATAAAGGGTGTTATTTTCATAATGAAATTTTTTAAGGAATTTCACTATGATGTTTTGGAATGTGAATAAAATGATAACCAAAATGTTAAATCTATTATCTAATTTTTTTTGAGTTATTATACCATAAGAAGTTAATCTTAAAATTTGGTCAGAGGAATTTCACTACATAAATATATAAAACACTTGCACAATTTTGTCTTGAATTTTTTTTATAACTAATTTCACTAGAATAATAGTTTTGAAAAATGTTGGCAGTACGATGTTTGATTTAAGGTAAAAAAAAATATATGATTTACTAAACAAACGTTGATGTCAATTGAATAAAATTTGGTGAAGTTATTATAAGATGTATAAATTAATTACAACTAAATTATAACACAAATATCTAATTAATATTTTTAAGATAAGTAAACAAATGGGTTTTAAGGACTCCCATAACCACCCATAGGGGAAAACTAAGACTAGCATCACACTTGGGAGCCAATAAAAAATCCCACATAGCCTACCCAAGATATACAAAAAAAACCCAACCTGATTAGACAAAGGCACACAAAATGAAAAAATGAAATGCAACTCCTACTAGTATTCTATATCCTCATGGATGGTGACTTTGGACTTTTTATTATTTTTGTTGTGTTAAGACCCCACCGGATTAGTTAAAAGTTACACTATTTTTTTATCACTTAGATTACTTATAAAATCATCTATAACTATCTAAATAATCATTATTTGACCACTAAATGTATCTAAAATAATATTAAATGTAATAATATATTAACCCACTAGATAATAATCCAATCCATCTAGTTTTCAAACAATCTACTCATATTTTCAATATGAACATATTTTAATAAATGTACAGTAAATGTAATCAAGTACAACAAATATTGGTATAATCCATATTTTATCCATAAATAAGCTTACAACCATTATTTTTATAATTTTAGAATAATTTATAAATTACACATCCATTATTGTGTTAAATATCCATCACATAGTAATGTACAATATAGTAAAAAGTTAAATATATAATGCAATGTGTACAATAATACAAAATGAGCTTTATAAACAACTCAATGACTCATGAATGTAGTGTTGACCAAATTTTAATTTTATTAAAATGAGGTCAACCCCTATAATTTTAAAATTTTCAATAAGGTTTACATACATCATACGGGGTCTCATGTTGTCTTATATACCTTACTTGGTCTTGTCCTAGTCTTTGCCTAAGTTCATTTCCCTCGAATTAGCCTAGTCAACCATGGTCAACTATGGTCAAACCTTGGTTAAATTTTTTAAAAGGTCCATTTGTGTCTAATTTATCCTAATATTGCATTTATAATGTTTCAATGTTATCACAAGTCATAAACTAGTCATTTATTGAGTCTCATGTGAAAAAAGGGGTCTTTTAGCCATCTTTTGGCCTATTAAATGACTTGTAATTACTTTTATGCCATTAAATTTGACACAAAGGTCAATTTAATTGTATTTCATGTCAATATCATGTTAGTGGATAGTTATAAGTCAATTTCATTAGGAAAGAATTAGTTTTCCCTAAAAATAGGCCTTTTTCAACACTTGTAAAGACTTCTCAAGCTCCTTGGTAGTAAAAAATATGGTGGAGTGACTCTTCACCTCCCCACAAGTCATATCCATATTTTTTTTTCATTTATTTCACAAAAAAAATCATCTAAAACTCATTTATATTTTTTCTCCATTGGCAAGCCAAGGAAGGGCAAGTTCAAGCACTTACTACAAAAGTTATAAGTAAAGTTAAGGGAAATGCTTCTACAAGTGTGTAAAAATCTGAGTCCAATTCACATTGATAATAATAACTCTTATTTTGGTGTCTCCTCCTTCATTAATGATGGTTAACATTCTAGGTAGCTTTTTATGCATATTCAACCATGAGGGGGTCTCTTTTGGAACCTATTTCAACTCTTCTTTCTTTGGATTGATGGAATGGTTTGTTTCAAGTGCTTCCATATGTTTTTAAATACATTTCCATGCTTATTTGGGTGTTATAATCTTCAAGTACTTGATAAAGCCTCATTTAGGATTGTACATACTTGCAAATGGTTGAGTTGGCATTGACAGTTAGCTTAGTTGCTTTTCAAGTGTTTTCTCCATGTTGGGAAGAGTTTTTTGATGTTTTTTTGATGACTCTCCTAGTGTTTATTATTTTGGAAAGGTTTTCAAGTTTTTTTTGGTGCTTAAAATGCCTTGTTTTACATGTTTCTTGCTCTCTTAAAGGAGTGTCTCAGTCCACCAGTTGGGAGCTTCACCTACAAGATCATTTTTATGGTATTATGACCAAAAAACAACCTTCACATGGTCTCAAATCTATAAACATACTTGGAATGCACTTTGGAAAGGTCTAAGATTGATAGAGAAGGATCACAAGGTTGTAAGAGGTCAAAAGGAGTTGACTATGTTTCTGGTCTCTTAGTCCCTAAAATTTCTAAATAAAAGTCCTAAGGGTTTTTTGAGGTGATATATGTCATGATCAAAGATGTTTTCAATGCCCTTTATTTGTTGGGTCTTGTATCCCTATCCACCAAGAGTAACCATGCCAAGTTTCAAGGTCAAAGGATGAGTGGAATATGGTTTTTGAAGGCCTCAAAAATGAAAAAAACATCACTCATTTCAAACAGTGATGTCTACAGTATAAGAGATGGAAAATTGACCTTACACTTCAAATTGATGGACCTAAACTATGCAAGTAAGTCCAAATAGTCCAAAGTGGTACAAAAGGTAATACTGGGATAAAATGAGTGAGACAAGATTAATTTCAATGTTTTGACCCCTCTCATAAGAACCCCTATCTATATAGGTCTAGGACAACATAGTCAAGCTTGGTTTTGAGTGCTTCAAGGTGTATGTTTGATGGAATATGACATTGTTTGGATCCTTCAAGATGGATGTAGGTGATATAAAGGTGAATTAATTTAAATGGAATCAAATGGGACCCTATACATCATTCACATAGCCTAATCTTTGTTGAATTTCACCTAAAAGTAGCCCTAATCACAAAACATACTCAAGAAAGGCATATGGACAGTGAAACTAAAGTTTGAAGTTTGGACCTTCATTTGAGCTTTCAAGATGGATGTAGTATGAAGGTTCCTAAATAATATAAAAGAATGAGAGATAATTTTTACTTCATGATCATTAAAATAAGGTCCTCTGAAGCATCAAACCAAGCTCAAAAGGCCACCATACAAGGGTCTATAATGAAAACACATTCAATGGATAGTAAGGTGGATGTTGATGTTTAGACCTCATTTGGAATCCTCTAAAGATGAATGCAAGTGTAATGAGTAATAGGTGACCTAAAATAATTCAAAGAGTGATCTATAAAAAAATTAAATAAGTTTGAATACCTAAACCAAGCTCAAAAAGATGCAAAATAGGGGCAGGAATGGAGATAAACACAGTCAAGGTAGGGGTATGCCAAATGAAGGACCTAGGCATGGTAATGCATGATTTGAAGGTTTTATAGGTGAATCCAAGAATTATGATGTTTTATTACCAAGGAAACAAATAAATAAATTTCTTAATACATCAAATAAATCTAAAACACACCTATAACCATGCATAGAATAGGGTTTTCCTCTCTTAGGCAGTCATAGGCCTGCTTGAGTTTCCAAGAGCAAAGAGATGTTTTAGGAGAAAAAAAAGATATATATGGATGTAATAATTTATTTAAGGCATGTAAGGTCCATAAAATTCCATAATAAATTCCAAGTCAATCCATTTCCTTTCCAATTATAGTCCATCCCTTACCCACCTCAAACTATGTTTTTCCCAAAAGTCTACCATGCAAATTTGTTGAATTATAGGACAAAATAGAGGAGTTAAGAGAAATTTTGGTAAATATTACCATTATTAAATATATAACATGATAAAATAATCATATTTTATTATATAATAGGTAAAACACTCACTATTTTATCTTAGAGCAGGGGTTGTTTTAGTGTGCATGGAGGTGCCAAAAAGTGATGAAATGTTGAACCAAAAGGCTAGAAAAGATAAATTTATGACTAGATAAGCTGTATGGAACATAAATAAACCTAATAAAACTTAATATAATGTCTAAAATCATACAATTTGTTCCAACCAAGGAGGTTTGCATGCATACCTAGTGGGAATCCTTAGGCCTAAAAGCCCAACTAAGGGTCATATTCATTTTTGGTAATTTTCATGCCTTAAAATTGATTGGACATATTTTTAGAGGTATACCATATGTTTTGGATGCATTATTATTCAAAGGAAGACATTGGATATTCAGGTTGGGTCTCAAATGGTAAGTAGGCCTATTGGCAAGGTCTAAGCCTAAGGCCAAACAAGGGTAAGTTTTCATTTTTTGATCTTAAGGAGATAATCCAATGATTAGAACATGTTTTTGGGGTTCATATATAGGTTTTTGAGCCATTTTGTTTCAAATAAATTCATCATAAGTCTAATTCTTGGTTTTGAGGCTCCCAAACCCTCACAAAATGCACTAAATGGCATGAATGGTCATCTTGGAATGTTCATATCTTTCATGAACCTTTACATGGGACCTGGAGATATTAAAAAAATTTGGATGGGGTCCTTAAGAAGCCACAAGTGAAATTTTGAGAGAATTTGGATGTCATACCTTTATGAACAAAGGTTAAGAAGGTTGGTCACTCTAAAACCCTCTTTAAACCCTATTTGAGACCTAGAGGTGAAAAGAAGCCTAAAAGAGCCACCAGATGGAGGAATTTAAACCTAAGTGATGAAGATAAGTTATTTACAACTACAATAGGATCACATCCATGGCCTTTTTTTTATGTAACTATAAAAAAAAGAGGAAAATAGGGATTATTTTGATCATTTTTTGTGTTGTGGAAGCATTATGAACTTCCAAGAGATGAAATCACTTTTAAAGGGAAGAATAAGAATTTTTATAAATAAATATGGTTATTATATAAATTTTATAATATTACAAGTGTTTCTTTTTAGCTAGTCCAGTAAGCCAGCTATTGAGGACTTAGAGAAAATGGCAAATCTTCATTTAGAGAGCCTTTTAAGGCCATTTTATTGTAACTAATGTCATGTACACTCCTTAAACATTTAATTTTTCCTCTTTTATGGATAATATTGTAGATATGAAGATGTTTTAGATGCCAAGTGTGAGGGGTTAAGGGAAAAGGGTTATTTTGAGACTACCAAGTGTGATCATACATGGCCAAGATGATAGGAAGGGTCATGAGCCTCCCCAATTCATGTGAGGGATTCTTAGTAAACCCTCATACTCAAATTCATCATCAAATTTGATCAGATGTAGAGTTTGGGTAGTTTTGGAAGGTTAATTATGAGGGATAGTTTTTTATGCATAAAAAAGGAGTTTTCTGACCATTTACAGGTCTTGGATGATTGAAGATGACATTTGGAGCTCCTAAAATGATATGGATCACACCATCCTTCTCTCTCATTCATGTTTAACTAATATTCACTTGGTGAAACATGTCCTTGTGACTCTTCAACTTCTCCTCTCTCTCTCTCTCTCTCCTTCCAAGTTCTATAAATTAGGCCTTCTTGGTCATTATTTGATCTCTCCATTTGGGTATGGTGAAGCCCTAAAAAAATTGTACCTTATATAAATAAATAAAAGTGTTTTACCTCATTCAAATAATTCACTAAGTGTAAATGATAGTGTTTAGTCTTGTGAAAGTGTGATGTCTATTTGCCTTCACATAATATTCCTACTAGTACCTAGTGTGTTGTGTTCTCTGTCTTCAAGGTCAAGAAGAAGTGTCAAGTGAGGTTATAGGTATAGTGAATATCTAATTCAATATATTATCCTAAAATTCCTATTGCCTAATTATTCCTAACTTATGCTATCTCCTAGACCCCATGTTGAAGCATTGATGAGAGAGAGAGAGAGAGTTGATTTGAGTGAAGTGTATATGTAACTTGTTCTTGGTTTTAATTGTATGACTAAGATTATGAGTACAGTAGACATTTAGTGTATCACCTCCATATATTAGGTTTAATTTCATGTCATTTATTAACTCTTTTCAACCCCAAAGTGCTATTTTTAGGATATGCGCTTAAGTGATGCATCAAGGGGAGCTAGCCCCTAATCTAGAGATCCACCCCCTAATAGGGATACCCACAGCCCTAGGGTGGTTCCATTGTCTCACTTGAATGAGGAGAAGCTTGTCCCATTTCTTCATTGGGTGCAAGTTCAAGTGACAATAGCTTTTGGCATGCTCAGTGGGACATGTGTTCCAAGATTTGGAGGATTTTTGGTGTTGTCCTTCAATACATCAGCCTTTGGAGGCACTTTTCCAAGCACTAATGGTAACTCCAAGGTTGAATCAGATGGTTTAGCAGTTAGGTATTCCATTTGAATGTTTTTCATAGCTTTTTCTATGTATTTTTTTCCAAATGAAGATTTCAAGGTTGGTCTTGATGTTGATTTTTACCCTCTACAAGTGGGTGAAACATTACAAGCCTTACCTCTTCCTCTTCAAAGTGTGCAAGTGCTTCATCAACTTGATTTTGATCTGTATCAACCTTGTTTTGACCCTTATCATGTCTAATATGACCTTCATAAGCTCAAATATGGCCTTTTTCAATCGTATCATCATTATTTTTCATCCCTTCATAGTCATCATCAAGATGTTGGGTAGTCCTATGGGAATGATTACCAAGAAATGCCCTATTACTAGCCCCAATTTGAGCCCCACCCTTCATATGTTGATGTCTATCATCCTCAAGCATATTAATATCATCCTTTTCATGTGAAAGAGGAATTTATCATGAACTATATGAAAGGACATCATTGGCAAAGTGATTTTCCTGCTTATGTGAATGATACTCCTTCCAACCAGCCCAAGAGTGGACTTCTATTTGAGCTCACTAGTGCTTGCCTCTTTTCAAAGTCCATTCCTAAGTCTTCTCCCTCATCTCATGCTCCATATTCATTTCCTTCACCTTCCACTCCCTTCCATATCCCAAATATTCTACCTCAAATTCATGAACCTATTCATTCACCCTTCATTTCATTCTATCCTAAAGAGGAACCTATTTTGAGGGAGGCAAGTGAGAAAGATAAAATGCAATTCTTGAATGATCAAGAGGATATCATGAGTGAGAATGAAGATGAGATCATCATAAGTACTCCATATTAACATCATCATGGTGATTACCATAATGAGCATGAAGTGGAAATCATTATCAAATATGAAGAACATGGTCAAATCATATCTCAAGAGGTGGTTGTTCTAGGAGGGTCTCACGAGACAAAGGTTGAAGAAGTGACTCTTAAAAGTGGCATGTTTCAAGGAGAATACATAGGTCACACCTACATGCAGATGTTCTAAGAATATGAAGATAAGATTGACAAACTTCACTTGTCAAAATTGGATGATGAGGAATGTAAGCATGGTGAGTTTTCTCCCCCTTTGTTTGATAAAATTTCTTGTTGCTTTGATGAAGATAATGACCAAGCCATGGGACCTAAGTTGAATGAGGTTCAATAACATGTTATATATCAATTGGAGACTCTTATTTTTGAACAATAAGTAGAGGAATCAAATTGGTTTGATATAGGTGTTCAGAAAGGAGTTCTTGAGAAAGAAAATGATGAGTTTTGGGATGAGTTAGAAAATTTTTGTCTCTATTAAAATATAATACCAGCCACCCTTCCTCAAGAGAGCTATTTTTAAGCAAGAGACCAATTTGACTAGCTTCTCAAAGAGATATAAAAATATGAGTCAGTCCATGATGCATTCCAAGAGGGTCATGAGCCAAATGAGCCTATAATGATGAGCTTGTAGCCATTGATCCATTGATGGAATACATCACCATGAATGACCAACATGAAACATGTCTTAAAGAGTAATATGAATACATGGATGTGGAATACATGTTTAAACTTGATGCATTGGAATACATGCCAATCAATATGGAAAACAAGAAGGGTGAGTCACCAAGTTATCACTCCTACAAACTACTTAGTTACCATCATGAGGTTTATTGCAATGAATGAGACCTAAGGAGTTTCCCCTTTTATCCATGAGGGGGAAAGATGTATCAGGTTAGATGTACATATTAGTTTGCTTTTAGTTGTGTTGTGTTTTGCTTTCCCTAAGTGCTTAGTAGCTCAAGTGTGTCCTTGTCTTGGTTATTGTTGGGTATTTTTTATGTGTTTTTATTTACCTTTGTGTGTTTGAGGTAGAATTACTATATTTTTAGTCTCTTTAAGGTCTACTCCTGATGTTTTCCAAGTGTATTCTAACTCCCTTGTCTAATGGATAGGATAAGGCTACTTGTCCTTAACATAGGCAAGCATGTTACCCCTAGGAGTTGCTAAATTGTTAACTAAATTTGAATTCTAGTCAAATGAGTTAAATTACTATCATTTTAAACTTTTAAAGAAGGTTTACATACATCCTATGGGATCTCATATTGTCCTATATACCTTACTTGGTCTTGTCCTAGTCTTTGCCTAAGTTCATTTCCCTTGAATTAGCCTAGTCAACCATGGTCAACTATGGTCAAACCTTGTTAAAACTTATTAAAAGGTAAATTTTTGTCTAATTTGTCCTAATATGGAATTTATCATATTTCAATGTGATCACAAGTCATAAACTAGTCATTTATTGAGTCTCATGTGAAAAAGGGGTCTTTTGGCCACTTTTTGGCCTATTAAATTACTTGTACTTAATTTTATGACATAAAATTTGACACAAAGGTCAGTTTCAACGTGTTTCATGTTATGATAATGTCATTGGATAGTTATAAATCAGGTTCATCAAGAAAGAAGTAGTTTTCCATAAAAAATAGGCCTTTTTCAACACTTATATAGACTTCTCAAGCTCCTTGGCAGAAAAAAACATGGTTGAGTGACTCTTCACCTCCCCTAAAGTTATATCCATTTTTTTTCATTTATTACACACAAAATTTCATTTGAAACTCATTTATCTTTTTTCTCTATTGGCAAGTCAAGGAAGGGCAGGTTCAAGCACTCACTATGAAAGCTCCATGTAGAGTTAAGGGAAATGTTTCTACAAGTGAATAAAACTCTAAGTGAAATTAAAATTTATAGAAATAATTCTTATTTTGGTGGCTCCTCCTTCATGAATTATGGTTAACACTCTAGGTAGTGTTTTATGCCTATTCAACCATGAGGGGGTCTCTTTTGGAACCTGTTTTAACTCTTTTTGCTTTGGATTGATGGAATGGTTTGTTTTAAGTGATTCTATATGTTTTTAAAGACATTAAAATGCTTATTTAGGTGTTATAATATTGAATTACTTAAGAAATCCTCATTTAAGCTTGTATATGCTTACAAATGGCCTAATTTGCATTGGAAGTCAACTTAGTTACTTTACAAGTGTTTTCACCACATTGGGAAGAGTGTTTTGATGTTTTTTTATGACTCTCCTAGTGTTTATGATGTTGGAAAGGTTTAAATTTTATTTGTGGTGCTTAAAAGGCCTTGTTTTACATGTTTCTTGCTCTCTTAAAGGAGTGTCTCATTCCACTAGCTAGGAACTTCACCTACAAGAGCATGTTGACATCATCATGACCAAAAAATATCCTTCTCATGGTCTCAAGTCTATAAATGTGCTTAAAATGCACTTTGGAAAGGTCATAGCTTGATAGAGAAGGATCACAAGGTTGTAACAAGTCAAAAGGAGTTGACTGTGGTTTTGGTCTCTTAGTCCCTAAAATTGCCAAATAGAGGTCCTAAGGGATTTTTGAGGTGATATATGTCATTATCAAAGATGTTTTCAATGCCTTTTATTTATTGGATATTGTATCCCTATACACCAAGAGTAAACATGCCAAGTTTCAAGGTCAAATGATGAGTAGAAGATGGTTTTTGAAGGCCTCAAAAATGACAAAAAATCACCAATTTCAAACAATGATGTCTACAGGGTAAGAGATGGCAAATTGACCTTGCACTTCAAATTAATGGACCTAAACTATGCAATCAAGTCCAAACAGTATAATAGTCAATCTTGGGCTAAAATGAGTGATAAAAGATCAATTTCAATGTTTTGATCCCTCTCATAAGAACCCCTATCCTTACAAGTCTTTCACAACATAGTCAAGCTTTGTTTTGAGTGCTTTAAGGTGTATACTTGATGGAATATGACCTTTTTTAGGTCCTTCAAGATGGATGTAGGTGATATAAAGGTGAATTAACTTTAATGGACTCAAATGGGACACTATACATCATTAAGATGGCCTAATACTTGTTTAATTGCATTCACAAGTAGCCCTAATCACAAAACACAATCAAGAAAGGCATATGGATAGTGAGACTAAACTTTGAAGTTTGGACCTTAATTTGAGCTTTCAATATGGATTTAGTATGATGGTTATTAAGTAATATGCAAGAATTAGATATTATTTTTAGTTGTTCATCATGAAAATAATGTCCTCTAAAGCATCAAACCAAGCTCAAAAGGCCACCATATAGGGGTCTGTAATGAAAACACAGTCAATGGACAATAAGGTGGATGTTGATGTTTAGACCTCATTTAGAATTCTCTAAAGATAAATTCAAGTGTAATGAGTAATACGTGACCTAAAATAATTATATTTACCTATAAAACAATGAAATAAGGTTCAATACCTAAACCAATCTCAAAAGGCTGCAAAATAGGGGCAAGAATGAAGATAAATAGAATCAAGGTAGGGGTATGCCAAATGAAGGGCCTAGACATGGTAATGCATGATTTGAAGGTTTTATTGGTGAATTAAATCATGATTATGGTTTATTACCAACTAAATATTTAAATAAAGTCCTTAAGACATAAAATAACGCTAAAACACACCTATAACCATGCATAGAACAGGTTTTCCTCTCCTAGGCAGTCATAGGCCTATTTGAGTGTCCAAGAGCAAAGACATGTTTTAGTAGAAAAAATGGATATATATTTATTTAATAGGTTATTTAATTCCTTTATGTTCTTTAAAATTCACTAATAAATCCCAATTCAATCCATTTACTTTCCAAGTACAGTCCATCCCTTACCCACCTCAAACTATGCTTTTCCCAAAAGTCTGCCTTGCAAATTTATTGAGTTGGAGGACCAAATGGAGGATTTAAGAGATAAATTTTGGTAAATAGTACCATTATTACATATAAAAAATTATTAAATAATAATATTTTATTATACAATAGGTAAAACACTCATTTTTTGTCATATTAGGGGCTACTTTAGTGTTCATGGAGGTGCCAATTTTGGGGAAAGTGATGAAATGTTCAAAGATAAGGATATAAAGGACAAATTTATGATTTTATAAGATTTATGGGACCTAAAATATATATATAACCTTAATATAATGTCTAGAATCATATATTTTTTTCCAACCAAGGAGGTTTGCATGCATACCTAGTGGGAATCCTTAGGCCTAAAAGCCCAACTAAGGGTCATATGCAATTTTAGAATTTTAAATGACTTAAAATTTATTGAAAAATATTTTAAGAGGTATAAAATATGTTTTTAATCCATCAGGATTCAAATTAATCCATTGGATTTTTAGTTTGGGTCTCAAATGGTAAGTAGGCCTATTGGCAAGGTCTAGGCCTAAGGCCAAACAAGGGTAAGTTTTCATTTTTTGATATTGAGGATATAATAAAATTATGGTAACATGTATTTTGGGTTAATATACAGTTTTTTTTATCCATTTTTTTCAAATAAATTCATCATAAGGCCAATTCTTAGTTTTGAGGCTCCCAAACCCTCACAAAATGCACTAAATGGCACGAATGGTCATTTTGGAATGCTCATATCTTTCATGAGCCTTTTCATGGGACCTGGAGATATTAAATGAATTTTTAGTGGGTCCTTAAGAATCCAAAATTTACAGTTTTAAAAAAATTAAATTGTAGACCTTTATGAACAAAGGTTAAGAAGGTTTGTCACTCTAAAACCCTCTTTAAACCTTGTTTGAGACCTAGAGGTGAAAATAAGCCTAAAAGTGCCACTAGATGGAGGAATTTGAACCTAAGTGATGAAGATAAGTTGTTTAAAACTACAATATTATCACATACATGGCCTTGGTTTGTATGTAACTATATGTAAAAGAGGAAACTAATGATTATTTTAACCATTTTTTGTGTTGTGCAGGCATGGTGAACTTCGAAAAGATGAAATCACTTTTGAAGGGAATATTAGTAATTTTTATAACTACATATGGTTATTATATGTATTTTATAACATTATAATTATTACTACTAACTCATTCTTTTTAGCTATTCCAATAAGCTAGCTAATGAGGACTTAGAGAAAATGGTAAATCTTCATTTGGAAAGCCTATTAAGGCCATTTTATTGTAACTAATTCCATTTAAAATCCTTAAACATGTAATTTATCCTATTTTATGGATTATGTTATATATATTAAGATTTTTTAGATGCCAATTATTAGGGGTGAAGGGAAAAGTGTTATTTTGAGACTGTCAAGTGTGATCATGCATGGCCAAGATGATACGAAGGGTTAGGAGCCTCACTAATTCATGTGAGGGATTATTATTAACCCCTACTACTCATATTAATCATAAATTTGATCAAGTGTATAGTTTGGGTAGTTTTGGAAGGTCAATTATGAGGGACAATTTTCTATGCATAGAAAAGGAGTTTTTTGACTATTTACATGTCTTGGATGATTGAAGATGAAATTTTGATCTCCTTACATGATATTTCTCACCCCATATTTCTATCTCATGCATTATTAACTAATATTTACTTGGTGACACAAGTCCTTGTGCCTCTTCAACTTCTCCTCTCTCTCTCTCTCCCTTCCAAGTTCTATAAATTGGGCCTTCTTGGTCATTATTTGATATCTCCACTTGAGTATGGTGAATCCCTAAAAAAATTTCACCTTATATTAATAAATACAAGTGTTTTACCTCATTAAAATAATTCACTAATTTTAAATGACAGTGTTTAGTCATTTACAAGTATGATGTCTATTTGCCTTCACATATTATTCATACTAGTACCTAGTGTGTTGTGTTCTCTGTCTTATAGGTCAACAATAAGTGTCAAGTGAGGTTCAATTATAGTGAATACATTATTCAATATATTTTCCTAGCATTCCTATTTCCTAAGTCTTCCTAACTTATGTTATCTCCTATACCCCATATTGAAGCATTGATGTGTGTGTGTGTGTGTGTGTGTGTGTGTGTGTGTGTGTGTGTGTGTGTGTGTGTGTGTGTGTGTGTGTGTGTGTGTGTGTGTGTGTGTGAGAGAGAGAGAGAGAGAGAGAGAGAGAGAGAGAGTTGATATTGAGTGAAGTGTATATGTAACTTGTTCTTAGTTTCAAGTCTATGACTAAGAGTGTGAGTATATCAGATATTTTTTGTATCACCTCCATATATTAGATTTACTTTCATGTCATTTCTTAACTCTTTTCAACCCCAAAGTGTTAGTTTTAGGATATGTGCTTAAGTGATGCATTAAGGGGAGCTGGCCCCTAATCTAGAGATCTACCCCCCCCAATAGGGATACACACAGCCCTAGGTTGGTTCCATTGTCTCAATTTAATGAGGATAATCTTGTCCCATCTCCTCATTGGGTGAAATTGCATGTGAAAACATATATCTTGATTGTAATCCTAATGGTTGAATCAATTGATAGATGGAGAGCCTCATCCAAGTACTTTACCTCCAACTACAAACTAATGGTCTCATGCACACCTCCCCATTATAAGTTTCCCTACCCTTCATAAATTAGAAGATAATAACAATATATATATCAAGAAATCATCTAGAACCTATGTGTGTAATATCACTATTAAATGTAGAAATCAAATAGTCCATGGAGTCTAATCCTTTATCTAAATTATATCATCAAACACATGTTAACTATAAGTATAATGGAATTATTATGTCTCAATTATAGCATTACTTTAGCCAAATTTTTAATTATAGAAGTCAAATCTAAAATTATGAGTCAATTCTATTCACACAAAACTATCTACTATTGAATCATGAATATCACCTGCTATTAGGGGATAGGTATATGAGTTACCTAGTAGGAAAACTCATATAACAAACTCATACTATCCAAAATATAGTCATAACTTCTCACATAGAGATTAAAAGAAAAATAATATAAACTTTAGAATACACTCAATCCAATACAACATTATATGATGCAAGCAAACATCAATCATAAATATTATTATTTCATTCATTTAAACACCAAGATGATAACATAGATTTATTAAAGGAACTGCATTCTAAAACTAGAGATGTATAGTAGACTATAATAATAATCAAGTCATACTAAGTCTCTCCTAATGTATATTTCAAACACTATTCATGTATATAAATATATAATTGATGTCAACACATGGTCAACAATATAATCCATGAAAACTCATAAATAAAATCAAAATTTTAAGTTTCCTTATACCTATTTCCTTTTATCATGTTTGATTTTAAAATAAGACCATACATTCTAGTTATATTTTACAACAAGATCCATCCTATTCATATTTGTAATAACAACTCTATAAATATCATATAATCTGTCAAGTTATCACATACATCTATACACAATTCTCAAATATAGCAAAATGAGTTCTTATAAACATTACTCTCTCTCTCTCTCTCTCTCTCTCTCTCTCTCTCTCTTCTCTCTCTCCTCTCTCCTCTCTCTCTCTCTCTCTCTCTCTCTCTCTCTCTCTCTCTCTCTCTCTCTCTCTCTCTCTCTCTCTCTCTCTCTCTCTCTCTCTCTCTCTCTCTCTCTCTCTCTCTCTCTCTCTCTCTCTTTGTGTGTGTGTGTGTGTGTCTATGTATGTGTTGCATGCACAAAGTTTTCTCTTTATACATATGCATATTTATATTTAATCATCTATACATAATAATAATTTAAATTTCCAAAAGGTTTATAACTTCAATTTTGTGCATTCATGTTTTTATCATACTATTTACTATTATATAATTTTTTAAGATCCTACATACATTTATACATAAATATAATATACATACTCATACTATTTTCCTTAATTTCATTTATACATACATATATATACATACATACATGTATACACACATACATACATATACATATATATATACATGTGACTCAAAAATGTATTACCCATTTTATAATTTGTATCTCAACTCACAATTCATAATATGACCCTCAGCTAGGTCCATACTTATATAAGTATTCAATTTTATTGACTTAAGGTACTAAATTATTATAAGCTTGGTTATATAGGTACAAATTTTATCTTCCATAAGTTCAAAAATAGGTATAAGTCTTCTTTGTATCCTAAAATTGTATTATATTTAATGTTAAACATAATATCATTCATGTAGGTTAAATAATGACATCATCAAAGGTTATATAACCCCCTACAAGTAACACTAAATAATGCCTGGTTGAATCACTAGAACACAAAATCTGTAGAAGTAATAACATCATCATATGTAAGTACTTACATATGTATGTATATATGTTATACTCCTATATATATTTGTGTGTGTGTGTGTGTGTGTGTGTGTGTGTGTGTGTGTGTGTGTGTGTGTGTGTGTGTGTGTGTGTGTGTGTGTGTGTGTGTGTGTGTGTGTGTGTGTGTGTGTGTGTGTGTGTGTGTGTGTGTGTGTGTATTCATATACATTTAATATCTTAACATGGGTTCCATAATAAACTTTTGATAAAATGTATTTATTCTTAAACCCACAAAACTACATAGTGAAATGATAATAATTCTTCACAAAATATACAAGGATTTTCATGAATCGAATGAATCCCTCAAGCCACATAACAGATAAAATATATCAAAGAGAAATATGTCAATATCACTTAATCCAATACATAATTTTTTTAAAACAAGGTAATAATATAGGGTCATAATATTCAATACAAAACTTAAACCAGATCTCCTCCTATTTTGGCTTGGCCCTCAGCTCTATATGCTTGAGGATGGAACTGAGTTCCATCCCTAGGTCTATAGACCTATTAATCTAGGGTTTTTAAATATATGTCTAAAAACAAACCTCATCATACACTTCTAATGAATATAACAAAACCCAAAATAAAATTGAGTTTATTTTTATCTTTTTGCCATTCAATTTACCAAAGAAAGAAAATAGACCTGGTTATAATGGGTTTTGACATTCGACAGGTGTAATGATTGACTCTTTTTATACAAAATATTGAGCTCTCCTTTATCATCATGATACTATTTTCCTTCCCACATTCTCTTTTATTATTTTTCCACCCTTTATACATGACTCACATGTATAATTGTTTATCCTTCTTTCCTACTAGTATGCCATATGGAACTTTAATTCTATCAATGCTCAACTTCTTCCTATTTGTAGTTATCTCGATGTCATTTTCTCTAAACCCTAATTTTTTTGGGCATGATGGCTCCATTTAAATACCTCTTCTCTCCATGAGAATTCAACTCCCATGATCATTTCCAAATCAAAGCAATCAAAACAAAACCAAGAAAACCCTAATCTCTTTTACCTCATGGTTTTTTTGCCATTGAATCATCATAATGTCATAGTCTAGAAACTTCCAAATAAAAAACTAATTTTTTTACTAGTTTTTTAATCTATGACCTTAGCCAAAGTTATACCAATGCCAAGGTCTCAAATTTTATTTTAATTTATTTTACTTTCGGGTTCCCTTTACAATATGCCACATTAAATCATATTAGTGTAAAAACATACACCAAATTTAATAAACACATAAAACCTTATAAATTATAATGTATTAAGAAGTTTTATAATATTAAAACTCAACATGGTTAATAATATTTCTATGCTATGGCATGAAAATCATATTGTGACCAATCATGATGACTCAAACAACAAGACAATTAACATTCATACCATTATTGATCATAATGTAGTCAAGATTAAATAACACAATAAGCACCTAGAATACTTTTTAAGGAAACAAGACAATTTTTATGAATCTAATACAAATATATCATGACAAGTATTGAATTCATCATTACAAACAAAACTCAAGAAATATTCATTTCAATCAACTAGCTAGAAGTGGTGTGTGCATGGGTTCAATAGAGCTCTCTCAACCCCCATTGTTGATATCTATAACCCCTCTCCAATGATATTCTCCCTCTGCAATTCTTAAGAGGGTGGAATAGTCCTACAACCACCTCATCAAAAAAATTGGTAGTCAGTCTAAAATCATAATAATCATCAACATATAACCATAAATAAACTACTAAATATAAGATATATACAAGTGAAATAAGTCAATCTAATCATAAAGCATAATAAAACATATGAAACAATTATCCATCAAGATAATGATCATTAAATAAATAATATGACTCTCACCCATACAACATATGTATATCCAAATCAAACATAAAATAAATATTATAAATAAATAGTCCCAAAATCTAATATTAATGCTTAAATAGTTTTTAAAGGAATAAACTAGATGTGACATGTTATCAATCACTTGCATGTTATTATCCTCTTTATTTTTCATGTTTCCCATGGTCACTTTACTTGGTCCCTCAGCTATAGGTTGATTCCATATATCTTCATCAAGCTCCATCACCTTCACTCTCTTCCTATTCAATGGAGCCTCTTTGTGCTTCCTCCAGGCTTACACTTTTTTGTATTTCATTTCATACTCCTATTTGAGTTCCACCTCAAGATTAGGTTTAAACATGCTCAATATGTTCTTGAATACCTTTCCATGCATGATACCTATGAACAATGAATAAATAGAGTGGATATTAGTATAGTGTTAATAAAATAAACACATTAAACACTAACACCTCTAGTCTAGACACTAGGGACAACATAGGTAACAATCATACAATTAAAACACAACTATAAATAAAAATAAATAATCATTTTACCTTCCTTATAGCTCTAAAATTTATTATTGAATTGGTTTGTTCATCTATGTGCTCAAAAAATCTTTATCAATGAAGTTCCATTGCTCCACCTCTCCTTGGCACCTTAGCTTTGATTATGAAATTGGCATGGTAACACTACTAGAAAGTCTTCTTGCGTCTATTTGATAATAATAAATTTACACAAAAATATCTTCTTGGAGGTATTTTATCATAATAAAATTTCACTAAAAAAACTTAAAATCAATAGGTAAGTCCTTATATTTATAGCCTCCAAAGTTAACTTTCCCCCAAGTTGAGTTAGGTTAGGATTTAAGCATGGAATGAGTTCAAACTAACCCTAGGTGATTTAAATTTAACTCCAATTGAGTTAATAAGGTTACATGTAATTATGATTTTTAATTAATAGGCATGGCTTACAAATTAGATATTTTGTGAGAGCTGGACAACTCACAAAAGCAGTGATGAAAAAGCTTGATATTTTGTATTTTTGAATTTCCATTTTTAGATATTCATTAATTAAAAATGGATTAATTATCTAATAATTTAATCTATTTTAATTATTACATTCACTTTGATTAGAATTTTAACTCTATTAGGAATTGTTCAAATGCCCTGCTTAATGGGTCCACAGGCCAAACTTCCAATTTTTAGGTCACAAGGTGAATGGGGATGAATTTATGAGAGGTTATTATTGTGTACAGGATGATACCCCAAATAGGGATGCCTCAACATGATTTTTAGTGCTAATGTCTGATGTGTAGATAAAATTGGGATATTTAGTGATTCTTAGGCTTAATTTTTACTTTTTAGTAGAAATCAGTTTGAAGTTTGGTCAGAAGCCAATTATGACCAAAATTAGGTGTCTACAATACCAACTCTAGCTCTACATGGAATCACTTCTCTAACAACTTGTATTTCCTTTATAATTTTTTTTATGTCATTCACCTTCCTTTTTAGTCTAACTTACAAATATTTTAGTTTGACCTTCAAGTTCTTACTATGATCATCCTCCCAACTCATCTCTCACCTTATGTAGATTTGTTCCTACCTTATTTTTCAAAAAGGACTCAGGGGTCCTAATCCCTCCTACTCCTCTCCTATTGGAGATTCTTTCTCCTTCAAAATGATAATTGGTGAATTTGGGTGATAATTTTTAAGCTCTAAATTGGTTTCCACCTATAATTTATCCAGTTTGATATCTTCCGCATCATCTAAAACAACCATTATCCTTTTGTTCTTAGGTGAAACCTTCACCTTTTTGTTATGAATTAATTAGTCAAGAATCTTCTTAGAGTCTTTAGACCCTTTCATGGAATTCTCTTCCACATATTTGATTTCATATTTCTCATAATCCTTGGGGACAATATCCTCTTCACCCACCATAATATTATCTATCAATGACTTAACATCCCTCACTAGTAGAAGGATTAGGTCCTAATGGATGATTCCATATAAAATTTCATTCTGGTAAGCCTCCACCAAACATTCAAGAGACCTTAGCATATAAAATGGTAGATTGAGGATGTAGTTATTTTTAATAATATTGAGGAGGAAATGATGAGAGTACATAAGCCTTTTATTCCCATTGAGTGTCAAATATCTCATTATTTGTAGACACACTTATGATGAAGGGAAGGGGAAACTTTCCCTCAAAAATCCCACTTTCACATTATTTGTTAGATCCTCATTCTTATAATTTATTTTAATTACCTTAACCCTACATTTATTATCCTTAAATGCCTTAAGACCATCAGGGGAAATACCATTAACCACCAAAATACTCTCCTTTGAGACATTTCCACCCCTCTCATCCTAACCACCCTATCTCTATATGATCTATAAAAATTCCAAAAGAAGATTGGGATCATAGCTTGCAATTATTTCCATATACACTGTAAGACCACTATTGTATAAAATTTTCCATATGAGACTACTCTTAACATTGATGAATGAAATAGGCTCAATCCTATCTCGTTCACCCCCATTCTCTCAGTTATGTGATCTCTAATGGAGACAACTATGTGTATCTCTCTTCTTCTTTGTGTGTCTATAACTTTAAAATTAAATTTGATGTGAAATATATAATGTGCCTCAAAAATGGTCTTGATACTCCTAATCAAGTTTTATTTCTTCCCATAAAGGTGAATGATATCCTAAATTAGATGTTTAATTATGCATTCATTATGTTTTAAGCTTTCCCATGAGTTGGGGAAAAACATCTCATAAATAAAAAACATATTCATGTCAAGGGATTCTAATGTAGTTATGAATAGCATTAGTTTCATCCCCAAACTTACCAGCTAGTTTTGATGGGATTTTTTCCATCAAAAACCATTTTTTAAACAATTAAATCCCACACCCAAGTTTGCCATTATGTTAACACACCCTTCCTATTTAGAATAAGAATAGGAAGAAACACTAATAAATTTTATTTAATGTAAAATCATATTATTTTTGTATATAGGAAGTAAGCTTTAAAAATAAGCTTACAAAATGTTAGTTGAATAAAACCAAATTTTGGGTTTAACCAACCTATACAAACAAAACTAAAACATAAATAAACAAAATAAAAATAATCTAACTAATACTTTGGATCATAATTGACCCAACAAACTTCCACTTAATCTAAATGGGTATAGAAGAAGAGATATTTAGAGAAATGACTCTAAAGTCATCAAAGGAACTCTATCACAATTGTAGTTGGTGCATTATACCACTGACGCTGACTAAGAACTGATGTTGCTCCATAAAGAAGCCTACCTTTATGAGTTTAGTAAAAAATGACTGATGAACATGATCAAATCCTTCTCATCCCAAGTGATCATCATACCTTACTATAGTATAACATGATCAGACATGTCTAACTACATATACCCATATAAGGTCCAACACAAGAACCCATCCAAGTGAAAACTCCAATACTATGTATGGTACATCTCTTTGATGCCCAAAAAACACTTAATACCTTTGCTCAACACTAAAGAACAACCCCTATTAACGTGTACTATCACTGATAATTGATTGAAAACCAACAAATACAATATCTTCTCCCTTTATCAGGTGAGAGGTGAGAAGTTTGTACCAAAAGAAACAAAATCAACTAACACTATCTACTTCATGTCATGAATAGCAATGAGAGAAAGCCAAAACTAGAATTGAAAATAAAAACACAAGCTAAAAAATTGTTACTACAACAAATCTCAGTCTAAGCCTAGTAGTTCACATAAGATGGGTGAATCACTAAGCACTTAAAATATGGTATCAAATCCATCAAGACCATAGACCTCAGCCATATAAGACACTTCTTGATCAAAGGAAGTGTTAGAATAATTGGAATAACTAGAGTAACTAGAATATTTTCCTCTATAATGATCCACATAATTTGATTCAAGATTATTTTTATGTAATTAATGAGGTCATCATGAAGGACATACATCTATAAGATGTCCAATTCTACCACATTTAAAACATGTGGGATATTTCCTATGTCTATGAGATCTAGAAGATGCTAAATCCCTATAATAAATATAGGAGTGAGAAGAATTCTTATGATGATGTCTATGTTTGGAGGACCCTAGAGAGTGCTTATGTGAATGTTGTGGAGACCATTGAGAATAATGTGGATAATGTCTCTAAGAGTGTTTCAAAGAATGTTTTTGAAACTATCATTGTACATGATGATGAGATCTATGTTGGGACCTATTATTTGCATAGTGAGCCTCTTTAATAGACATATATTTCTTCTTTGAAAATTTTATCTCATGCTAATTCAACAACTCATAGATGGTGTTAAATGTGGTTACATTAAGCTTATCACTAAGTTGTATCATTTCAAAAAAAATTGTATATGTAGAACTAAGGGCATTCAATGTGATGGAGATCAACATGTCATCATCAATTTTTCCCCCTATGGTACAATACTCTTATTTTAGTTTTTTCATGCGAGAGAGATATTTAGATACATCTTCATTATCTACCAGTTTATTATTTAAAAGTTACATAAGAATCTCAATCTTCTTATATCTAGGTTGTTTTTCATACAAATCTTTTAACTATTCCATGTTTTCCATGCATTAGTTTAAACTGCCTCAGTATGAATGATAACCTATTCAGTGCAAGATTATTTTTATAGGGAAAGAGAATGCTTATAATGTTTCTAATATTTAACAAGTTTTATTTCTTTAGTTGGTAGTGTGGTTTCTTTCTCAATGATTTCCCACAAATCGTTAAATATGATAATTTTCTCCATTTCTTTTTAGTTTTTAGGTGATAATTTTCCATTTTTAGCTATGAGACTAAAAAATTTAACCATGATGCTAAAAGAATAATCATATCAATAAAATGGAATGATATTGAGGTTTTGCCTTTACCTTCCAAATAGCTTCCAAATACAAATTTTTTTGGGACTTTGTAAAAATATTACACCTTATAACTCCTTTTACAAAATGACATCAAAAAGTAATTTTGACCAAACTAATATCAATGGATTTTGAACCCTTGATCTTCTCTATTATAAGTGACTTATAAAAGTTTGTATAACCATCTCTATTACAATAAATATGGAAATATGTTTGGAGAATTTTTCATATAAGGTAAATGTTCCAAAAAAGTATTTTGGAAAGGTAAAAACGTTTTATCTATTTGTTTACTTTGCATGTGAAAATTAAATTCATAGATTTTCTATTTTTGGTGGAGCCCAAAAAGAAAAATAAAACAATAAAAGGAAAATAATCTTGATATCATCATACAAGGCTCATGGTGCAGCTAGGTCTGGCCATTTATTAGGTAGTACATAGATGTTATAAAGAGTAACTTACCAATAAAAAAATTGGCACCATACAGATGAAAATAGATAAATTTCTTTAGAAATAATTTGAACAAATTTAGTCATTATGGATAAAATTTCATACAATTTGATGTGCTATTTTGTCTACCTTTTTCATTATACAGGTGATTAATGATCACAAAAAAAAAATCTTTACCAAAAATAGACATGCCAATATTTAAGCACCATATAGGTACAACAATCAGGAATTATAAATAAAAAATAATAATTAATTAAAACTCAAAAGGCATGTGCTATTCCAAAAATAAAACAAGTTTTCTAGTTGTTAGTCCAAAATGTTACACTATTACCTTGAAGTTTTTCATAAATTATTATGGTTGGAAGTAATTTTTTTGAAAAGTCATACCAGATTTTGATTACATAGAAAAAAGGTTATTCAATTTTTTTTAATCCTTATTTATTGATAAAACTCAGTATCTTCAAATCTTTAATCCTCCTCTTCAAAAATCCCAAGCTATGATAACACAGTTTAGAATCAAAATAGTAGGAAATAATAATAGATTTTATTCAATATAAAAGCATATTATTTGTGTGCATAGGAAGTAAGATTTAAAAAGAAACTTACAAAAAGTTTTTTGAATGAAAAAAAAATTTGGGTATAACCAACTCATACAAACAAAATTAAGACATAAATAAACAAAATAATAACAATCTAACTAATACTTTGAATCACAAATGACCCAACACTTCCCTAATTCATGCTTGATCTAAATTTGTAAGAATTAATTGAGAAAAATTTTAACATCTATAGTTTATTTTAAGATGGTCCAATAATGGTGTGATGTCCTAATAGATACCTTATAATGTTTAGGAAGCTCACTTAAATAATTAGATTTTAAAATTTAATTTATACTTCCAATTAGATTCCCCATAGGGTCGCTCAGACCTTGGCCACATGAGTGGTTTATTGCCCATACCTCTAGTAAATTCCACCACCATTAAGAATTTAAAGTTTATAATAACCCATACCCCCCCCTCAACTAGCCCCAGGTTCCCCTTGGCCACCCCATCAAATTTGAGCTTATCACACCCCTTCAAAGATTTGAACCATCTAACCTAGAACATGTCCTTGATAATGAAGTCAATCTAAGCCTTAGGAAAAAAATGCTCCATAGAGAGAGAAAATATATTGGCTATATTCCTCACTCCCTAATTTAAATTTTTTGGGAATAATCCAACTATTTTTCCTTAATTTCCTCTTCCACTATTTTATCTTGTTCCATTTATCCTTGAAAATTCAGTTGTTTCTTTCTTTCCAAATGCCTTGAAAGTTATGAGGAAGGGTAAGCTTCCATATAAATTTTAAAATTATTTAGTTCCATGGTGGGTTCCATTATAGGATGAGGTACCAAACTAAGTTATTACTAACCAAGTCCATGTTGATTTTTTTAGAAATAAATATAAGAGTTTGGACCCAAAACTAAAATTTGATAAAAGATGCTTAACATACTCCTCTTTTTTTTAAAAGAAGCAACATATGTCAGGAATTTTTAACCCTATTTTCATGAGATTATAAATGGTTAGAATATTTTTTTGGTAGGATAACCAAAATAAAATGTTTACCATGGGGAGTAAACATTTATCCTAGAGTTCAATCCACTAACCAACATTCCCTCATCTCCAGCTTATAACTAGACTTGATGGAATATCCCCACTTTCTTCCTTATACCAAATCATTATGTCCTCTTCTTGGTCAAGGAATAAGTGCATATCCTTAGGCTTCTAGTTTAAATTTTCCATGTCATATATTGGCGTCTTAGACCCATCATCCTAAGTTAGCTCTTTCCAAACAAGGCGTGCATCTAAAAATACCCTATAATTAGAGACCTTTTCACCAATAGTGGTTAAAAAGTGGACACTAATGTCCCTCCAAAGGCCCACTAAGTTTAGTGGGAAGTTAAAAAACCATGAATCCTCCCAAATTTTTACTTTTCTACCATTATTAACCAACTATATACTACCATTATAGAGTAAACATTTGCACTTAATAATTACTTTCCAAAATAAGGATCCTTGGGTTGGAATTTCCTCCATAATTAGGTTTTCTTCTTCCCTCCCTAATATATATTTGGACCTTAAATTATTAGTCCAAATGGAGTCCTTCAATTTATTCTATCCCTACTTTGTTAATATGGTTTTTTTCATAATTTTTATTCTCCTCAGGCCCAACCCTCCCAAACCTTTTGGTTTACACACCTTATTATGGGGTACTAGTGAAAACATGTTGTTTTATTCATTACCCAACCATAGAAACCTTATTTGAATTTACTCAATTATATCCACTATCTTATGAGGTATGATGAAAATGGATGTACAAAATACTACATTATTTAAAGTGAGTTCTTAACTAATTAAACTTTACCCACTTGAGACAAGAGGTACCCTTTCCAACCTACTAATTTATTTTAGAGTATATCTAACAACATGTTCCAACACTAAATGTACATCCTATTACCAAGAATTAGCATGACAAGTTAAGATGTGGGAAAATTTTGAGCTTGATAATCAATGATTATAGAAATTTTATTTTACAAGCTAACCAAAGTGTTGATAAAGAGTACATAACTTTTAAACAAATTCACATTTTGGCCTAAAACCTTCTCATAGTCTTGATCAATGCCTTGATGTCCTTAACCTCTCCCATTAAGTATTTTCCCAACACTAATGCGTCATCCAAAAACTATTGGTTGGTGAAGGTCTCCATAAGGGGGGAAACTTGGAGGCCTTGAATCATCCTAGCCTCTTTGGCTTCCACTAGTTTATTGCTAAGAACTTCCACCATAATAATAAAATGGTAAGGAGATAGGGGGTCTCCTTTCCTATGGGCCCTTTCAATATATAAGTAAACTTATAGGGAGGCATTAACTAACACCAATTTTTTTAGCATCTAGACTCAATCACTAATGATACTCCTAATATGTTGTTTTAAACTAACCTTTTCAAGCATATTATTTGAGAATTACCATGAAAATTTATCATAAGCCTTATTCAAATATAGCTTGAGGAACATACCCACCATTTTTAGTGTCAAATTGACTAGGTAGTTTCATTGATTAGGATGATGTCATTGATTATTTATCTCCCAAACACAAACTATCCTTGATATTTCAAAATTATTTTGGGAAATAGGGGTTACATTCTAATGATGAGAGTTCTGGTAAAAATCTTGTAAAAGGTGTTGCACAAACTAATATGTCTAAATTCCTTCAACTATTTAGATCTTAGCTTCTCAATGAATAGGACAAGGAAGGTGTTTTTAAATTCCTTAAGGATATTTTACACTATTAAAAATATAGTAACCATTGCCACAACCTCATTTTCAATAATATCCCAAATTTTCTAAAATAAAATGGGAGGAAAACTATCTAAACTGATGACATTTTCTCCTTCTATGAAAAAGACAAAAAACTTGACCTCATATGGGGAAGTATCTTTAAGAATATTTCAGTTGTCCTTAGGATTTAAAATATTTTGAAACATTTATAAAAACTCATTCTCCTTCCTAGGACATAGATTAGAGTTGCCACATAGGAGCCTCTTAAAGTAATAAATAACTTCATGAGTAACTTTGATTCCTAACACACTTGTTTGTATCCTCTCTAATCAAATCCCTTATTATAATAACACTTCTATTCCTACTAGTTGATAGGTAAAAAAAACATAGTATTTATATCCCCTTCCTTAAGCTAAATACTTCTTGACTTCTATCTCTAATAGGTTTCTTCCTTTACTTCCAAATTTTGAAAGTGGCTAAAGAGGTCCTTTTATTTTTGGAGAAGATCCTAATTTAGCTCAAGGTTTTGCATTTCCTCCTCAAGTTTCTATAACCTTACCTTGATGTTTTTTGGTTATTCAAAGATATTTTCAAAGACCTCATTATTCTAAAATATGAGTGTTTTTAACAACCTTGAGATTTGAGGCTAGTATAAACATATAGGATCCATAAAAATTATCCTTCCACCATTACTTCATTTATTCCACCAAATCTAAGTGTTGTAATCACATTTTATCAAATTAAAAATGGATTTGCTTATTTCTTATTACCTTCTCCTCATTGAGGACCATCGAATTATGGTCAGATCTAACCCTTGGGAGGGTTGAGAGCCAATAATAATTTTTAAAATCCTAGTCCAAAGATAGAATAAATATGTCTATCCTAACTTTAATTTTGCTATCTCCAAGCCTCCTATTTTTCTAAGTATACTTGGTCCCACATAGTTCCACATATAGTAGGTCATTACTTGCCATGAATTTTTTTAGGTCTAGCATGATATAATTATACTCTTGGTTACCTATTTTTTCTCTAAATGAGAGAGGGGTTGTTGAAGCCTTCAGATAACATCCATTTCTATCCAACACTATTTGAATAAAAATTATGAGATTATCTCGAAGAATATTCCTACCAATCCTGGTATTGGGGGCATATATGTTGGAAAAAAATTGGGCCTTGCTAACTTTATCATAAAATAAAACCACCATGTGATTGGGGTTAGGCAATAAAATTTTTCCTTCCAAATAATTGAGGTTCCAAAAAATGACCAGGCCTCCCAAGTCCCCATTCTCCCTAAGACATATACACTAAGAGTGTTTACATATACTAACTTTAGTCTTATCCTTATTGGGATTAGGAAAATTAGTCTCTTGAAAAATAAAACAAGATGGCTATGATTCGTCATTAATCTCCTAACTAATATTTTCTTATTGGGATTATTAGTCACTCTAACATTCCATGAGATGAATTTCATTTTTTATAAATTTGGAAAAGCTTACCCAATAATAAGGTCCTTTTAGTGATTCTTGTCACCTCCTTAGCCAATTCCATGTTTATATATTTCTTTCCTACCATTCTACCTCTTTATTTAGGGCCTTATCCCACCTCAACCTTATTTTTTCCTTCCCTTAAATTCCTTACTTGAATTAATTGTTCCTCATCAAGGGATTTTCAACCATCCTCCTTAGTCTTGGAAGTTGATCATTGGCCCACAACATATCTTACTATATCCATTTTGGGGTTATATTTTTAGGGTGTGTAAACCCCTTTATTTTACTCCAACATCTTAGGGGTGAAATCATCCAACCTTACATTTTTTGGTGGTGTATTCACAAAAAGTGTGGATTCTTCTTTTTCTAATGAATTCAATTCTAGAGTTGAGCCCTCTTCTTCTCTTAAGGTGAAAGCAGAGTCCTCTTTTTTTGGTTTCTTTGGTGATGATTTATATCCCAAAAAATCATTTTGATATTCCTTTTTATTTTCAAACCCTCCTACATTTTGATGAATAAACATAACTCCTAAACCTTTAAAACTAGGTTTGGTTATTATTTCATTATTCTCTCGAATATTAATCATAATTAGTTTAGGTTATTCCATATTTGACTCTCCCTAATGAGGATGTATTTTTACCTTGTCATCTAAAGGGATTACTCCTTTTTCATTTAATGAGTCTTACATATATTGTTCCACTTGGAACAAGAGATCATAAGTTTCCCTGTTTTTGGTAGGGTCTGAGTCTACACTCTTCCTCTAATGGGGCATAGTTGGGTGTTTTGTCATTCTATTATTTAGTAATTCTTTGGACTCATGCCATACCATGTTACATTTTTTGCATATTACATCTTCATTTTCATACTTCACTTCCCATATTTTTACTTAATCAAAATTAACCTTAGGATGGGTTTATCTAGTTGAATATAAGCACTAAAATGGGTTACAACTAGCCTCCTATTGGATTTCATCACTAGATCCAATACTATGGGTTGTAAAATGGCCTTGGAATTCCTCATAATAACCTCTTCCTACAAAAATTACAAATGAAACCTTGGAAGAGAAATCCAAATAGTGACTTCTTCCATTGAGTCATTGCTAAGATTGAAGCCTAATTTCCAATCCCTGATGAATATGTATGATTTTCCCATTAACCATGGACCTTCCAACAGGGTCCTTATATAGTATTATAAATTAGTAAAAGAGATGAGGAAGAATATTTTTTCCATAGTGATAACATATAGGTATATTTTAGGCATACACTTATGGTTATCCCACTCCCATAACTTATCAATATTTTGTCTAAACCCATTAAACCTAGCCAAATGATAATTTTTGAGACTAGATTTGGCCCTATCAATATAAAAATTAAGTATATTATCATACCATATTATCATATGTAGTGGGGTATAACAGGAACTCAATACTCCCCAAATCATCATGTCTCTTTCCTAATATCTGACTTATCCAAGTGTGCTTATTTGGAAGAGTTTTCCTCGATTCCCCTTCATATGGATCATTGAATACTGATACCCTTTCTCATGATTACCCAATAGACCCCTTTTTATCCATGCCTATCCCATTATTTTTATATTGTGCTCATCAACATTCCTACCTAAATCCTATGCATTGCTTGCTTCATCCTCCCTAAAATCCATTTGAGGAAACTATGCTTCTTGCTTCTGATCAACTTCCTACCCTTCTCTATTTTTGAATTTTCCTTCATTAAATACTACCATATTTCATATATTAGTAATGATAAAAATGTTAAATACCTAATTAATATTAATTATGTATATAAATAAAATTAAAATACAAAAATAATGACTAATTATTTATTCCAACATGAAAATTATGTTTAGTTTTTAAATAATTTGAAGCTTTCATTTTTCAATCAAAATATATATATATATATGTAAATATAGAATAAATAAATATCTTATCCTTATTAGTGTGTCTAACTAATCATTTACTATTTTATGGGTTTAAGATGTTCTCATAAAATTAATTATAATATAATTCATGGATATTCACTAATTGGTGCTCAATTATCCATAAACTATTAGTAGATAAGACTATCAATCAAATAATTGACATGACTATCTTTCACTATTAATAAGTCTTATCTTTAAGAAATATATATATATATATATATATATATATATATATATATATATATATATTATCCTTATTAGTGTATCTAATTACTCATACACTATTTTATACTTTTAATATGCACTTTTTAAAATTAATTATAATATAATTCATGGATAATCACTAATTGGTACACAAGTAACCACAAATTATCATTAGAGAAGACTATCAATAAAGTTAGTGACTTGACTAACATTCGTTATTAGCAGTAAAGTCTTATCTTTAAGAAGACTTGTTATGTAATTTAATTACTCTCCAAACCCTATCCCTAGTGTCTTTATTATTCATACTAGAACATAGAGATCTATTGGTTGACATTTTCACTATGAAAGAGAGTTATTGTTATACTAGCAATTTAGGCCAAACATTTTTAATCTAAAAAGTTAGTTATACTACCCATGGTAAATTTGTGCATATTTTTAACTTAAATATTCCATTGAATTATATTATTTCATGTATGTATAATAGTAAATACAATGATTCTATAGTATATTCAATCACTTTAGAAATCTTTGGTAACTATAGATGAATGATATTTATTTTTCTATTTATAATATTTGAAGCTTACATTTTGAAATTGAAATAGATAGATGTAAATATATAAATATGAAAATATCTTAACTTTTATAATTAAATATGTGGGATGTATAATGTTTTATTTATAATCACATAACAAAGTATATCCAACCATTACCCAGCTCTGAGCGGGTCATTGTTTCTTTTTGGAGATATCTGGATAGCCATGGCGGCGTTTCCCTTGGGAGTGGGGGAGATCTTTGCAGATGCTTGGGTGAATGGGTCGGGTGGCGATGGTGATGGGTCCGGAGGTGGGGTCTTTACTAGTGGTGCTGTCTGCTTTGGACAGTACGTTGGTACGCGGCACTTAATGTTGATCTATTTTTCTGCGTGTTTTTTTCACTTTGCTTTGTCCTGCCAGATTGAGTATGGAATTTGGGTGGGTTCTCTTACCCGAGATGGACGGCCATCTTGTTTTGTTTTGTGAAGTTTTTGTGGTTGCATGGGGGAAATTCTATTTCCTCGGAGGTTGGTGTTTATGCCACGGCACCCTGCTTAGGGAAAATGGAGAATCCTAAGCCGTGGAAGAGCCCTGCTCATTATAATGATGGGTTTGCAGTTCTGCCTTCGCTGTTTTAGCACTTTCAGGTTGTATGCCTAATTCTGTCTAGGTTTCAGGTCCTTGTAAAACCTGGGAAGCTTTTATTGGTTTTCTTGTTGGTTTCAGGTCCAAGTAAAACCTGGTTTTGTTACCATTTTTTGGTGCATTTGCCTCTTATGGCGTTTTGTAATGTCTATCTTTTTGAATCTGTATAGGGTTTCGGGGCCCCTTCAAAACCTATTTTTACCTTAATCTAAAACAAAGTATATCCAACAAATGCATTATCAATGTTCATGTACAAGCAAATATTTAAATAGTTCATAGATTATACCTAGTAAATGTACAAGCAATATATGATTATAACCAGCTATTTAAATAGTTCATAGAGTACACCTAGTAAATGTATCATGACTATATAAATGTATCCCATTTATATTTACATGACAATAAAATCAAATGAAAAAAATATAATGTACAAGAAAATATTTAATTTTTTTTAGAGTATACCTAATAAATACAATAAAATCAATCTAAACTAGTTTATCTATGTTTCATTATTTAAAATTGAAAAAAAATTACATAGAATTTAAAATTTAGTTACATGACTATATGATATCACACCTTGACAATCCCTAATTTTTTATTTGATCATTATGCCATATTTCCACTCATTGACATGTGTATGATATTCCTATCTACGGTACAACCCATTAAGATTCACCTTATTCATTGAAAGTTTTTTTATATATAGTTACCCAACATTATTTGTTTCAACTTGATGTGGGATTATTCCCCATTTATTTTTAAACTTTCATTTTTAAAATATTTCACCATTGATTCCTTCACAATTTTGGTCAAGATTGATCCTTACACAGATTGTCATTTTCTCATTTTAGTAATGATATTTTGATCCATAATCCCAAATACATAATGATTATTTTAGATTTAAATTATAGGAATTATATGTAAGAAAATCAAATTAGTGTTTCCAACACATTCTTGTCAAAGACTAAAAAATGACTCTCCACATATGTACTACCTCTTTCCTCATTGGTCAAATATTAGGGAAAGAAAAAAGTATTTATAATTATATGTGAATCAAACATGGAATGATTAAGTAATGAGTAACATATGGTCTAAACTTGGGTTGTTCCTTCATCAAATTAACCTTCCACCACTAACTTGTCAAAGACTTGAAGTTTACCAAAGCTGAATACAATGATGTAATATATTATTTTAATTTTGTAAAATATTCATGCACCTTATTTTACTTTGATAATTTTAATTTATAATTGGATATATAAATTTAAATATTATATAAAAAAATAATATTCACCATGTAATAATTCACATACATGTATTCATCCATGTTATAGTGGGTTTTTATTATAATTTTGAGTATCCCAATATTATTTTTTAATGTTCAATTATCATGAATTGAGCCCCTAATTGAACCAATCACTTGATTGGTTAAATTAATAACATGATTTTGGCCATTTTAGCTTCGTCAACCTAATTAAAACTATACAATGTGATATGGGGATCACTTGGCCTCAATTGAGTCTATGATTGAACATATTACTCAATTAGTTTAATTACGGATGAAATTATTATAATAAATCCTTGTGAACCTAATTAAAATTATAAAATGTGATTTAGGACTCATGTTTCCCTAATTGAGCCAATTACTTCATTAGTTATAGAAAGAACACTATTTGGGCCATTTGGACCCTGTGCCCTTAAGTGTGACTATATAATCTAATTTGGGGCTTATTTGACCTTGATTGAGACTATAACCAAACCAATTACTTTATTTTTTAGATTTAAGACAAAAATTGGGTGATTTCAACCTTATGAAGTTAATTATTACTATACAATGTGATAAGGAGCTCACTTGTCTTTGATTGAGTCTATGGTTGAACCAATTACTCAATTAGTTTAATCAAGGATGTAATTTGGTTTATTCAAACTTTTGAATCTAATTTTGAATATACAATGTGATATGGGGATCACTTGGTCATAATTAAGTTTATGATTGAATTCTATATCTAATAGGTTCCATCAAGAATGAAATTTGGGAAATTTGAGCACTATGAACCTGGTTGTAACTATATAATATGTATCTATTAAAAATTAATATTTATAGCATCTCAGTCTTATACATTTGATAAATATCAATTAGGTATTTACCCTTCATTTATAGACCTCCCTATTGTCAAATGGTTCACATTCACCATCTCATTGTGCCTAAATGATTATCTCTTAGTCTATTCCATATCATTCTAATGACCCAAGTCCCCTACACTTCATAGTAAACTTAAAACCTGATAAACATGATTCAATGTCAATTTTAGATCCATGCCTATTTTTTAGCCTTATAAACACTCCTATCCATAGAAGGACACTACCACCAATGGTAGTGTCCAGATCCTTATCTAGTGTCTACTTGTAAAAATTCATCTAAATTAAAAATCTATCAAAACATATGGGTTGACCTATTTCCCTTACTAAACCTTATCATGGGATATTTTCAAAAGGTGTGGTATAAATATAAGTCTAATCCTTCTCATTATCCATCTATCAAATACAAAACAAACTCCTACTAAAGATAAATCAATGAACTGCACAACCAAGATATTTTCCCCTATTCATACCAATTTTTATATAAATCATAAGAGTAGTCATATTATAGGTTTGAATCATTCAAAGAGCATCTCATGAAAAATATTTGTCAAATTATAATCTAGATCATTGCATGCATATTCATATATTATATTTCACCCTTGTTTACATGCATTCCCACACATAAGGGAGAAACACATAAGTATGAGGCCCTATTTGGAGTATTGTATATGTAGGTAATACCCATTGATTAAGGTGTCTTTAGGATCAGTTCAACATCATCAGCCCACTACCCATATTTAGTAAACTCATTCTAAGGGTGAATAAGAGTGAAGATATAGGGTTTGACCAATTATAAAAGAGTGACAATCTCCATCTTAGATCTGAATACATCAATGAAAGGAAATATAAAATTGACAATAATGAAGTTAATCACATCAAGATCCAGTCACTATTTTATACTAGACACCTATATTGTAGTTAGACACTAGCATCAATGGTAGTGTCCAAATTTAACAATAGTGTCTACAGCTATAAAAATATAAATATTATAATCAATGACTAATCTAGAACATTGATCATGCATACATCTCACCTGTTTCAAGTCCAAATATTCTTATGCCTAATAAACCCAGATAAATATCATTTCTATTTGGTATTACAATCAATTAAACATCTTTCATATTTAGTAATTTATATATTTCACATGTATCAATATTATAATTTAAAATATTCATTTATCTAAGTTTATAATTAATTATCCTAATATAGATTAGTTCATCACCATGTGCTTAAATTATTTATATATTATTAGCCATATTCCCACACTTCTAAATTTAGGGTTAAATATTTGGTGAACTAGACCTCTATGTTTTTCATTACAACTCTTAGTATGCTCTAAGATGTTTTTTTTATAAATTGTTAAAATTTATTTCAAAAATAATATTTCTTTCCACATAAAAAGAATACATTGATATAATGGATTTCCCCTAGAGTAGATTTTCCTCTATTATCTAGATCTCATTTTAATATTTACAACCTTTCAAATGGATAAAATGGAAGCTCTTCCTCTTCTTAGCCCTAATTAGGTCTATGTTATTACTCTTTCATAATGTAAGTCGGCCCTTCCTCAAACCCCTCCACTACCCACAATTTCTCTTGATGGTGGCCTATGATTAGGCAATCCACTATACTTAAGATTTTTGTCGATAAAACCCTTATAGATCAACCTACCATCACTAAGGAATAAATCCAAAATCAAAAATAATATATGAGCTCAAATCTCACATCACTACAAAATCAACTTTCATATCTATAAAATTCAAAATGTGCTAGTAATACGCATCCATTTGTATCTTCTACCAATGTTTTTCCCAAAAAATATCATTTAAAAATCAAGATTTCAAAGAAAATCTATTTATAATAACTGATTTACATAATATGCAAAAGGTTAATAAAATTCCAAGTGAGATTCTAAGGGTGATTCTTAGATATAAATTGATCACATTACCTCCTTTACAACCTCTAAAAGAAAAAAATATTATATCATATAATACATGGGCATCATACAAATCATTGTTTGGATCTAAATAAGAATATCCAACAAATAGTTGACAGTGGTGATCCTATAATAGATACATCTCATTATTGCTCATAAATACACCAAAAATTCAAAAAAAAATTCTAAAACATTCAAATAGTCCAAATATACAAAATATTACAACATTCCCATGTTTTACTAGCTCCTTGGGATCTATGGTGTTTTATTTATGTTAGTAGATAGCATATCATTCCTTAATATACACATGTGTTTCATATATATTTTGAGTGTGATATAGGCATACTCAGATAGATGATGTATGCACTTACAAATGTTTTACCTTTCCTCTACCCACATCATATAGTATGTATCATAATTGATACAGGTCACATATTCTTTATGAGTATTTTTAAATTTTCATATTGAGCTTACATACTAACACTTACACATGTATATATCCATGCTCATATTTTTCACAATGTACTTGATATTTTATGTTTCATAACCTTTTTTTTTACATGCATATGTAGAGAGTCTTATAATATGATTATGTTGGTTGCATATATGTCATTTATTTGCATTGTCACTTCCTTGAGTGTATTTATTTCTTGTTATTTTCTTTCTTATGGAATATTTAAATATGTTCCTTGCCTATTTACCCCTATGACATTGTATATTTTGACACTTGAATATGTCATTATATGTTGATTAGATATTTAAATATGTTATTTATTTTGATTGTGAAGCATTTGAACATGCCCTATATATGAGGTCTCCTTATACCATTCATTTGCATTACATTGAGTGTTCTTATGTGTATTCTTTATTGTTTGATGATCTTGAACTATTACTCACTAGACATTACCATGATCTATATCATTCATCTTAGGAATTGATGTGATAATGATTTAAATTTTTAAGGGAGTTATGGAATGTAAAACTCTAAGTTTTTAAAGTGACAAAATAATAAATCAAAGAATAAATATAGAAATATCAACAACCACTTATTTGTACAATAATTGATTTATCTAATTATTATATAAATATAAATGAATAAGAAAAGGAGTTATTAGCTACAAAATTGATTGATACATAAAAGTGGCATGTTGGAAACTGGTGCAAATATAGTGTAAAGTGTCACAAACATGAAACAGGTGTTATAAACCTTCATGGATAGTAGCGCAATCCTATGGTCAATAGTGCGCTATGCTAGTGTCCCTTATGCCACACTAATGTCCCTATGTATCATATATAGTGATTTTTTAGCTGGAAATTTACATAATTTTAATAGGCATATGCTTGTGTGATCAAATGTTGAGTCATTGTATGTTCCCCTTTTTAAGTGAATTCAATGTAAACCCTGAAAGCTCTATATTTATTAGGGTATTTAAAGAGCACATGTATAAAAAGAGTGACATCATCAAAGTAGATTAGACGTGACTTAAACACCCCATATTTTGAGCATTTCCTACATATTGATACCTCAAAAGGGGATCAAACTTGATGTATTTATCCTAATCTAAGTGCTAGTAAAAGTAGAAGTAAATGTTAGTTTGAGTGCCAATCTAAATTCTTTTAGTGTGAATTCAGACTAAAAATATAAGTAATCTAAGATATGAGATACTATAAATGGGTTTATGTATAGGTAGGGTAGAATAGGGATCAATGACCTTGATTTACACAACTATTTCTAAGTTTGTGAGTATTTACATCTGGTTTCCATCTAGGGGATAAAAGAATGAAAGTGGTCTATATATCATTCTAGTGTTTTTAAAGACATGAAATGGGTCTAGGATGACCCTAAGGTTATTTAATAAATGGAAAGATATCTATTGAGGGTGAAAAGAGAAAGTAGGAAATTAGCATTTCCCCTTTTCTAATAGTGTAATGTATTTTATTCCAAAGGGTCGTATTGTTTATGTGTTAGGAATGGGTGAAAATGGGACTTGGGTACCTAATTGAAGGCTCAGTGCTACTTTTGGTATATCTAGGGATGGGTTAAACTCACACAAAATATGTAAAATGATCAAGATAGGCCCTAATATGGGTCTAGGGATAAGCTAAAGATAAGGTGGTCTCAAGTGACACTCATTACACTAAAATGGCATTTTTTATGGCTACATTTGCCCCCACTTTATTCTACAACTATAGCAAAGTGAAATGACTATTATAAAGTAAAAATAAACATACCTAGACTTACCTATGAGGTGAATCCTATGAATATAGGTATGAGTATGCAAAGCATGTTCCATTACATGTCCTATAAATGAAGCATAAATGAATCAGTCCTTAAAAAATATCAAAATCAAAGACATAACTGAGTAAAGATATGAGAGAAAGAAGAAAGGAATGAATACACAAACCAATGAAAAATCCTAGTGAAATCATGTGTGTGCATGTATATGGTGACCAAATGGTGATTAACTTGGACTAAGTTGGTGGTTTACTCAATCCTCATGTGTGGGTAGCTCAAGAACTTATGTTGGCCTTAAATCCATCATTTCCCTCCCCTATTTGGTGGATCATAATATATGAATAGATTAGATTGGTTTGATGATTTATCCAACCCTCCTATTTAGGTGGCTCAAAAAATCAATTTGGCCTTGACTCTATCATTACTTATCACTATTTGGTAGAAGAATTTGAAACTAAAACTCATGTCGTGAAGCTGTAAATGATGGTTCTAGGCCACTCAATAACTATGAACATAAAATGGGTTAAGGGTCACTCATAAACTTTGAATGTAAAATGGATTTAGGCCACTCAATAATTCCAACCATTGTAGATGGAATGAGGCATAAATATGTTGTAAACCTAGTGCAAAATTGGTGTAAATGGTATGTAGAGTATACAACATGGAGAATGACATGGAGATGCCATTCCATCTAAGTGACTAGTGAAAAAACAAGCATCTTGAAATAATGTGTTAGGTACGTGCCCATAATTTTGGTATCTGTGCATATGGATTCTATATTGAGTTATAATAATTTATGTATGTACATATCTAAAACTAAAATGAGAGTTATCATTCCATGCACGATGCCCCTAATCTAAGAAAACCTATGTAATTAAATGTAAAAACTAAGAATATATTAATTATATCTGATAATTTATTACTAAAATTATGTAAATGTAGACTGTACATATTGTACCTTTCTATAAATTCCATAATTTTCTATTTCTAGGGTTACTAGATACTAGTGTAGTCCCCTAGTCAATAGTGCACTACATTAGTGTCATTTGTGTTGCACTATTAACCCAATGTATTATTTCTATGCAAAACTAAGATTGATCTAAATGTGACTATTTTTCATTATATTTTCCTGAGTTTGGGCTCTGTAATCTATTTCTACATGTTAAAAAGTGTGTTTTGAGTGCACTAGGATGGCCTGATCTCTATGAAAAGCTCCTGTGAATGCCCCCCTTTTTAGGGGAGTTATTGAACCTCTAAAATAACTATACTCAAAATAAAGCTATGTATCATGTGTGTTAGATTAAAAACATGTAATATCTATGTGATAAACTAATATAATGTGTATGCATGACATTAGAATGTAAAATTTTAGTGAGCATAAGTTGGTAATGTAGGATGTATGTTGGTTACAACATTCACAAGGTTGTCAAGATAGATATAATAATGTAATCATGTATATGAAAAATATATATAGATATAATATGAGTAAACTACCTAGTTAGATGGGGGATTATGTCCATCAAGGCACCCAAGGATGAAGGGGAGATGCATGAGGTCCCTCATAAGATCACAACTAGATGTGAATGTAAAAATCAAGAGATAAGTATCATGGCCATGACACATAAATTAAAGCATATATACAAATACATGAGGCACACAAAGTAGGATAAGGGGCCAAAATACAAGGGACATGGGCACATATCACTAAGAAAAATTAATACATATAAGGACTTATTCAAATGTAAACATATGCAAATAACAAGAAAGGTTGGCTTAGATCCATATGGAAGGACATGTTGAAATTTCCACATACACAATCAAAAAATCACACACAAGGACATGGTAACATGTCTAAATCATACATACAATTAAGGATGGGCTTATAGATGTATAAAAATGGCATATTCAAATGCCTTTGAGTAGATGTAGAAGCCAAAATACAATCAAATCTAAACTAAGAAAGCTAGAAATGAAAGTATGCATGAACATGTGGTACAAATTTGTATAAGAGCAAAGATGTACATAAATTAAGTCTATAGTATTCATAGTTAGTAAAAACTTAGTGTATATAGAATGATATAACTTAGAAAATTATAAAATGTGTAGTATAATGCCCCTAATGGGTGAATGTATTAATGTTGAATCTATGTATCTATGTATGTGCCCCTAGTGGTTGAATAGTAGAAAATCTAGATCTGTGTGAAGGACCTGAGTCTTATAATAATCAATGAAAT
The DNA here is from genome assembly GCA_037957365.1 of Torreya grandis. NCBI lineage: Eukaryota > Viridiplantae > Streptophyta > Pinopsida > Cupressales > Taxaceae > Torreya > Torreya grandis. Next base: position 396,192 of record JARHVA010002020.1, read on the forward strand.
ATTGAAAGAACAAGTGAATCATGTCTGTATAATAAAATTGATTACACTAACATAGATAGCATATGTAGTACCTAGAAAATAGAATGAATCTAAACATGGAAATGTATACAATCTAAATTTTATATTTTCTAAGTAATATTTGAAATTTTTTGTACTTTTTGAGTAGAAGCTATGTACAAGAAATATGAAAATGGAACTATGAATAAGTAGAGAGGAACATACTAACCGATGAGTTTCTCAATAAACTCACTCTCAAGGTGTCATGTATCAAATAAATGAAGAGTGACTACACATGTTATGCAAAGAGGTATCTAAGATCTATGAATTGGATGTACAAAGTAATATATATCTAAAACTACTATAGAGTGGGTATATGAATCTATGGAGAGTTGACTGAATAAGCCTATAAATTTTGGGTTTGTTTAGGACCCACCTAGTAAAATAAGGTGTGACTAGCATGGGTGTTTTATACATTAATGTTGAGAATTATTTATATTGTTGAGGCTTGGCATTTATGTTGTCATTGATGTCAAAGGTTATTCATGAGGTATGAGGTCATTGAACAATGTTTTTTTCTTACATCCCTGATAAGTATGACATTATTTTAAAAAATTATAAATCATGTAAGCAAGGTATAGAAGCATCAAACAATGTTTCAAAATCATTTGTCAAGGTTTTCAAGTGTTTATACCTAACAAGAGACTTGAGAAGGCTTGTGCATAAGATACCTAGTATTGTGCATAAAGGAGATTGGTGGCCTAATAATATGGATGACTAGATGCATAAGAGTCTCAATGAGGTTTTTTAAGAATTCATTTGAGGCATTAGAACACTCATGAGTGTCTCAGAGTAAGTCTTTAGGGGTAGGACCTACAGACCTAGCATGCAACTAGACTAGTTCTTGACTCTATCTGACCTAATTAGGGGTTATGATGTGTTGTCAAGACCTATAAAGGATGAAAATTAGTTATAGATCATGTGATAAGTTTCTTGATCATTTGAGTGAGGTAGATATTGAATGGAAAGTGGATAGAAGGTTAGTTTCAAGGCCTAATTTTACTTGTAGGTCTAAAGCCTAGAGAGCAAAGAGAGATGGTGGCATAATAGGGTATCAAGATTAGTTTCCAAGGTAATCATGGAAAAATGATGATTAACATAGGTATGTCATGTTTTTTTAGGTATGTTGACTAAGTCTTAGGTTAAAGTTTACAAGAAAAGGCATAGAATGTGGTTTTGAGGTTATTTATGTGCACAAAATGAAGGATTATCAACCTGAGAAAAACTTTAAAGTACTCATTGGCACATGTAACCTCTAAATTATAACCTAATCCATTCATGGTATATGGGGAAGGGTCTTAGCTCAAATTTCCAAGAATTTTTTTCTTGAATAAGGGGCTAAGCCTTATGAATGATCATTAAGATTGTAAGGTGGTTTAAACCTATCTTAAAGATCTTGATGAAAATGGATAATGGATTTGATGGCATATTTTTATGATTGTATCATGTAGTTGACTCTCCTAGGTACCTCTAAGTGGTATTGGTTTCTCATGTGAGTGAGTGGACCCTATAGGAAAAGCCTTATTTCTCAAAAAATTATTATAGGAGGTAGGGTTGACTGAGTCAAAATTGTTAAATGGATGGAGGTTGAATATTGAGACTTATATCTTATATCCATGGTGCTTTCTAATTATTTTCTAAACCTTAGATGTGAAAAACTAGTCATGTAAGTTGACCTATTGGTTAAAGGCCTAATGGTGCAGACAGTGAGAAAAACCAAGAAAAAGTGAATGAGATTAGGAATGTGTTTTCATAGATTAGGTATGGATCCAAATACATGGGGTTTTTTTTAATACTTTTAATACATGTCCATATTGTATATAATATTTAGAGATGTTTGTATATAACATAAATTTTCTCTCAAATTGACTTGTCTAACTCAGTGAGGTCTATGTACAGTGAAGTGATGAGATTTATATGTAAGACCAATATTTATATTATATATTATTATATTTTTTTTAGGTTATTATTAGGATGTTTTAGGATCATATAAATTCATTTTAAGTCTATGAAAGTTATTTTACAAGTGTTATAGCTCATTGTTTCCATGACTATGTTTTGAAGCTTATTGGTAGTTTTGACTAGGCTACTTGCAGAAAAGGGTTTGAGTAATTTTTACCTAAGTTGTGAGGTATAATTAAAAAAATTATTAATCTTAGGTCATGATGGTTATATATTTATTATTTTTTTTCCATGGTTGTTTGACAAGATTGTGTTTTTGGTTCAGTTGTTCAAGACAAACTTTCTGGGTATGCACGGGGCTAATTATGAATAGTGCTAATGGCATGTTTCAAGTGGTGGTTTTGGACCCAAGATGATATTTTTATGGGTATATTAAAGTTAAATATTATATGTTCCTTCCATGTGATAATTATTATATTTTTCAAATATGTTCAAAGGGTAATATGTGCTAATGAAGGCCCAATTGAATAAGGTCTCCTTTAGGCCTAAAAGGGGTTTTTCGTCTTATATGCCATGAAAAACCTATTTTAATGTTTGTTTAATTTTTTTACATTTCCTAAGGCAAATTAAAATTATAAAATAAGTGGTTAAGTCTATATTTTTGACCAATATATGTATGAGTAAGAACCTATTATAAGAACAAGGCCTAATAGGCCTAATTGTCTAGAGTGAGAGTATGTGTTGAAGTGAATGAGATGAAACTTTGAAGAGACAAAGAAGGTATTTTAGACCATAAACAGGGTAAAAATAAACCATAATGAATATTTTACATGGGTACTACATATTATTATCAAGGTCATATGACCTAACCAAGTCAAGAAAAGGACTAATTGAGTGAAGAAGGCTAGAGCCCAATTTGAGAAGGATAAATGTGTGTGAAGAGACAAAGATGAAGATAATAATATATTTTATGAGAAACAAATTTTTATGAATTTGATCAAATATTTTAGGTGTATGAGTTTGTGTTGAGTCATCTAGGGGGTTAGTGTCTCCTTGCAAGTGGGTGATTACTAAAGCCTAGTCAAGTTGGTGCTTGGCTAGTTGGGGTTGGTGATCTAAGTGAAGTTGGTGCTTCACTAAATATTGATGTTTGACTTATAGGATAGTATTACATTTACATCATCAATTTTTTTTCTTCCCCTTGAGTTTTTCCCACTCAAATAAGTTTTTTTTTTATGTTCTTCTCTCATGCTCATGGATCTTAATGTGTTGCTAGTTTACTATATTATTTTGATAGTTCATGAATGACAAGGTAAATATTATACAATTTTTTAATATTGATTCACCCCCATCTCAATAACTCTGATTCCAATAATTAACACTTATTTGGATGGTAATGGGTTATAAAGAGGCTCTCTAGAATCCACAACATGTCTCTAACACATGGGTCTCTCTAATATAGGTATTTATGGGAGAGTATATATACATGGTAATGTTATAGGAGTAGACCTCACTTATACTAGTGGCTAAAATTATATTATATATATGCTAATGGAATCTATGTGTGGAGTTGTGACCAATGGTTTCTATGTAGTTAGCTATGAAATACATAAAGGATACTCATATAGAAGGCCCTCAACTATAACCACCTTATTAGCATGTATATACTTAATAAATTTGTGTACAGTAGATGTAATGGATCTAAACTATTATATCTAATTCTTACCTAATAACATATCAAATGTATTAGATCAAGGTAAAAATAAGAATTTGATGGTCACATGTGTGGGCCCAACCTGTAATGGAAGTATGATCTCCCTAATGGATCTCTAGACATGTCTAGTAAAGGCACAAATAACTATGTCTGATAGAGAAATATCTTATTCTTAATAACTCAAGTGTTTTACAAGTGTAATATTACACATATTGATGCTTGACCTATTGTCAACCATGACACTCTAAATAAGATGATGATTAATGTAGGCTCATACAAAGAGTGCATATAAATATGAGTCATCATTGATGATCCACTACTTTGATAATGTGATGAGAGGTATATTTGGCAGTATAGTATGATACAAAACAATGATATTATTTATAGGGTGTGTTTCCATTGTATGAGTATGATAATATGCTAGTGGTGCATGTGATGGATAAGTATAATGAACGTTGAAAGTGTCTGTTATCTCATAAGTTATATGTTTTGGAAGTGGATCTAAAAATATTTTCATTACTTTTGATTCCATTGGTTTTTCCCTAGGTTCCTCTATAGGAGTGATCACATTAATGATATTAACTCTATAAAATCTTGCTTCTTATGTTGTAAGCTAATGCATCTATTTGTAGTATAGTTGGGGGCCTTGTGAAAGTTGAAAAAATCATTGGAATCATAATTCTTTGGAAGATGCCTAATTGTATCAACATCTTTGATGGGAGGGAGAGATATGACATTGAATTCCAATAATTTTTAGAGAACACATGCAAGTGATTCAAGAATATTTATGAAATGACTCCTTGGAGGAGCTAATAAAACCAAGCGAGGAGTTGGCTCTGAGGTTACACTAACTATTATATTTTTCCCATTCTTATTTTCAATGGGCCTCACCTTATATGGGGGATTACTATAACTCTTATTAGTTGAATATGATCTATTTTGATACATTAATTTATCCATGGATAGAATATTAACTTCTCATTCTTTCATTATATGTCATATATCTATGAATGATGGAAACTTTTTGAATAGTATAGCTTCATGTAATGCCAGTAATAAACTCTATTTGAATGTCTTGTAGTTCATTATTTGTCATGGGGATTGTCATCTCTGCTAATATAGTTTTATATCACAAGACATATTCAACTATTGGCTTATTATATTTTTGTTTTAGTTGATAAACTTGAGCCTAGGAAACCTTGTCACTAATGTTGATTGAAAAATGTGCCAAAAACATATTTACCAATGGATTAAATGTTGTGATGGACTAATTAAGAAGATCATAAAACCATTATAATGCATATATTTTAAATTATATGGGAATAACTTAGTTATGAGCCAATCATTGGACACATAGTCTAAAAATGTAGCATGAAAATCATGTAGATGATGCTTAACATCATACAAAGTAAGTTTGGGTTCCGTGAATTTAGATGGAAAATGAGTTATCAGTATATGTTATGTCAATGGTGTATGTAGGAAAACATGAGAGTCCAAGGAATGAGATGGTCTAGTAGCACCCTATTGAATATTTAACAACTTGTCCTATAGAGAATGGATCTCTTTCATAAGGGATTATACATCTAAATATGAGGGATGTCTACTATCCACAAGACTTGTTTCCATTGGTGAGAGTTGGCTAGTTGTATCAAGTTGTTCTAGAATTTGAGTTTTCCCCATAACAGGTGTAATAGTATTAACATTTTTGGGGTTAGAGGATTGATCTGTAGTGTAATTTTTAATCTTTTATTAAATAATACAAATAAGGTCACCTTTGATATTTAAATGCTTATAAACAAATCTTTAAAATTATCTCTTATTGGTCCCATCAAATTGGTTATCAAATTTTATTATTTTAGGTTGGAAAGTAGGAAAAAAAGTTGTATATTTTGAACCTTTTAATAAGTTAAATATATGAAATATGGAGAAAATAAAATAATGAATCAAATATGAGATTTTGAAATTAATTACTAAACATATAAAAAAGAATAATACAAACCTTGAGAGCATCTAGGGTTTGGGGCACTATTAGAAGTAAGTTGGGTTCACCAAAAGATTTAAATTTTTAAGGGAGTTATGGAATGTAAAACCCTAGGTTGTTAAATTCATAGAATAATAAATCAGTGAGTAAATACAAGAATGTCAAAAAACACTAATTTGTACAACAATTGATTTATCTAATTATCATATAAATATAAATGAATTAGAACAGGTGTATTTAGCTAGAAAACTAACTAAGATGGAAAAATGGTAAGCTAAAAATAGGTGTAAGAATATTTCAAGGTGTTTCCAATAGGAAACAAGTGTCATAAACCCTCTTAGATAGTAACACAATCCTCTGGTCAATAGTGCACCACACTAGTGTCTTATGTGCCATGTTAATTTCCATATGAAGCAGAGATAGTGAGTTCCTAGGTGTATATTTATTTGGTTCTAAGAAACATGTGCCTATGTGATTGAATGTTGGATCATTTTTTGTTCTCTTTTTTGATTTATTTTAATGTAAAACCGTAAACTTCCATGTTTATTAGGGTATTTGAGTATCACAAGTAGAAAAAAGTGTCATTATTAGGGTAAGTTGGATGTGACCTCAACACCTCATGCATTAAGTATTGCATACATACCAATACCTCAAAATAGGATCAATCCCAATGTAGTTCTCCCAATATAAGTGTTGGTGAAAGTGTAAATGAATGATAGTATGAGTGTCAATTTAAATGCTTTGAGTGTGACTTGAGACTATAAATCTGAGTAATCTAAGCTCTAGTTTGTTGTAAATGGGTATATGTAGAAGTAGGGAATAATATGGATCAATGACCTTGATTTACACAATTGTTTCTGACTTTGTTTGTGAGTATTTGCATCTAATTTTCATTTAGGGGATAAATGAATGAAAGTGGTCTATATATAACATTTTGATTCTTATCAGGACATGAGATGGACTTCCAACCCTAAAATGCTTTGGGAAATAGAAATATATATGTTGAGGTGAAAAGATAAAGGGGATATTAATATTTCCCCTTTTCAACTAATACAATGTGTTATAGTCCAAAGGGTCGTGCTAATGTCCAGCTAGTAGGAATGGGTGAAAAAGGGTTTTAGGTGCCAAACTGAAGGCTCATTTTTACTTTTGGTATATTTTGGGATGGTTTGGACTCACAAAAAGTATAAAAAAGGATAAAGAGAGGCCCTAATATGGTTTTATTGATAAACTAATGATAAGATGGTCTAAAGTGACACTCATTGCACTAAAATAACATTTTAGATGACTATAGATAACATATTGTGAGATTCATTGATATATCTACTTTGACATGTGATCCTTATAGGCTATATGATTCATGAATATATTATATAGTCACATTATCCTTTTGAGTTAAGGTACCTACCGAATTATATTTCCCTCACCTCAAAATGGGGGACATATTAGTGGGGGCATATCATAGAGCATGACCTCCATATTTTTCATAGTTTCCAAATTTTAGTGGAGGAATGTCATAAAAAATTTATCTCCACACTTACATACTTACTCATTATATCCAAATTTTATTGTGTAAATTTCATTAATACATGACCTCCACACTTACACAATCTCCACTTCAAATCCATGATTCAAATATACACTTAGGTCAGATCATATGTATTGCACCAATTTAATATAGATTTAAAATAGATTTTTTAATATTTATGACATACATAATTCACATCAGACATATTAGAGGTGAAAATTCCATGATATTTCACCAAAAATTGTAAAACTTACTAATTATACTACTCACCAAGACACACCAATTACACTAAGATGTATTGTTATTGAGCCACTTATATTGTAACAATTCATCCATTTTATAGGTTGAAGTGATTAAATCATTTAACCTCACCATATTTATAGGTTAGAGTGATTAAATCATTTAATATCACTATATTTAATGGATGAGTTTATTAAATCCCTCACCCTCACTAAATTATATATATTCATACTTTAGTTGTGTAATTGATATTTATTGATCTCAATGGTCATGTCACAACTCATCCTTGCACTAAATCAGGGAATAATACCTTCTTATAACCCTTTTAAAAATATCTAAGGTTAATTTTATATCTTTCTATATCTCTATTGATTCACAATGAAGCATATTTACCAAGTCAAAGCATCAAGAGGTAACATGATTGCATTAACACACAGGTGTACTCCTTCCTTGCTCACTTTATTTACAAGCATTTAAATTATTAAAAATTTCAGATTATATGCACTAATTTATAATATAATATGATATTTTTTATATTTCATACACTAAAAAATAACTCCAATTGGGTTCATGCAAAGGCAAGGTGTGTTTTATATACTCAGATACACATTTTTTTCATTTCAATTAGTAATTTCATCCTTATGCATTACTAGATTAAAGGGGGGAATTTAGATATTGATTAACCATAAATTTAGATGGGTAAATATAATATAGGGTCAATAATTTTGAAATTAATAAGCACAAGGGTGATAAACATATCTATAGTAGGATAATTAATTGCAAACTCAGGGAAATAATTTTATGAATTTAAATACTAAGAGATGCTAAAAATAGTAAGTACGACTAGTGATTGATATTGAAATAAATTGGAAATAAGAGTAATTATATATTTTAATATGTGTATGTGGATCTAATGTGGAAAATCTTAGAAGTAGATCAGATCTAGATTTGGATTAGTCATCAAATTCTAGAAATTTGACCTTTATGGCCTCTAACACTTGCATCAACCATGGACAGTTATGTTGATGCTTCTATATGACTTAGATGCAAGTTTCCAATAATAAATACCTATTGGATATTTATGTGACCAATTAAAATATTTTGGGTTATGTGTCACATTCACTTTGAAGCATTCAGATCTGGATCATTACCTATCACTTTTATCAAATCATCAAAACCCTAACTATTCATCTTCATAGTGACCTTGGAAAAAATGGGTTAGTAGGTTCACAGTGTTGAGCTAACCAAAAATACCCCTTTATCATTGGTTTATGCCTAAATATCCACTACTCTAAATATGGCTTTAGACTAATGTAGTTCTCCCCTAACATGTTGGCTTGTGTGTGTACTAAGGTGTAATATGTGGAAATTAAGTATAATAGTGGCCTGCTTGTAACTCTTCAAATAGGACGCATGGGCTGATCTTTAAATACTTAAAACATGTAGATAGGATTTTCCTATGACTGATATATAAATATGAAATAATATGGAATTTTTTCTCACTTTAGTGTTTGATTGAATGATTTTGGTAAGTTGCTTCAAGTTTTGTTAGGTATGTACTAGGTGAGGAATGAATGAGGATTGATCATGCATATATAGCAATCCAATTGAGAAATATCTTTCATTAAAAAACTTAGGCTGACCATAAGGAAATTTTAAAATTTTAAAATTTGATGATTTTAGGGTACTAAGAACTTGCATTAGTACATTACATTTTCATTGACATAGGTGTTTGAATGGAATGTAAGTGTTTAGGAAGCTAGAAAATAAGATTAGGTTCCAAACTTGAAGATATATGATATAATTAGGTTTACAACACCTTTATCATGATATAAGGCCTAGTTCATCATAATAACACTACTCAGACTAAAAGATGAGTAATTTGGCACAAGGATATTATATGTGAGCTTTTTGGTAGTAATAAGGTCTAGGATTTGATGGGTAAAACCATGATAGGTATTTTCCAAGTGTATAATACTAAGATTATATATAATTTATATTTAGTGTTTGAATCCCCCCTTTAATATAGTAATAAAATTTCTAGTTTGAAGGAAAATAAATTAATAACTAGGTGTGTATATCACACCTTGCCTTTGCATGAGCCCAACATGAGTGATTTGTTGGTGAATGACCTAAAACCAAGAGCATGTTATAATATATAATTAATGTATATAATCTAAAACTAAAATCATTTAAATGATTGAAATATAAATAGTGAGATTTAGAAGTACACCTATGTATCAATGCAACCACCTTACCTTTTAGAATATTTAATTTGAAAAGATTATTCATTATGAAGATTTAAAACTAAGACTAGGAAAAATGTAAAACCTAAAAGTGTGTATATATATAGAGGTTAAAGTAAAAAAATTCCCCAAACCTTAGATAAAGGTTGAGTTTACACCCAATAGTTGAGATTAGCTTAGTTGTGTAACCCAATCATACTTATAATCTATTTATCGTGAGTTGATCCAAGTCAACCCATACTATAAATATTTTTAATTTATATTATATAATCAAGTATAACCTATAAAATTGGAAATATTGAGTGATTTAATCACCTCAACCATACCAAAATCAAACCAACTATTATAGTAGATTAGCTTAATACTAGTCCATAATAGTCCAACCTAGTGAGCTAAAGTCTATAAAGTATTTGAAAATTGAAAACTAATTTTGATTTTGTAATTTATGTTCTCTTTTCATATCATCTGTACCTTATATATGTTTCATGCTAAAACCTGGGTATTAAAATGGTACTAATGTACACAATTCTACCACAAATGTGTATTTGAATCATGTACGTATACAATTCAGCCAATTCACAATTGTGTAAGTGTGAATAATATGTTTCCATAACATTCACCCACTATATATCTGATCTATTAACTATGAAAAATGTGGAGAACATGTTTCCATAACATGCCCCCACTATATATCTAAATCTATGAACTATGAAAATTTGGAAGCCATGTCTCTTATGACATGCCCCCACTAATATGCACCCCCCCCCAAATTTTGAGGTGAAGGGAAGTATAAATTAGTAGTTACCTTACCTAAAAAGGATAAGACAATTGTATAATCTATGTATGAACCATGTAGAATATAAGAGAAATAAGTCTAAGTAGATATATCATTTAAGCACACAAAATGTGATCACTTGAGCCCTAATATGCATGATATAGATTATGAAAATGTCTAGATATTAATATTACAAGACCAACAAGTAATTAAACACATATATAAGAGCACTCAAAATCAAATCAAAATATAATGGTCCAAGGAGACCTCAAATAAGGGGCATGTTTTATCTGGTCTTTGGGCCTTTTTTATTATGGTTTTCTATGTTCTATCTATCTTTTGAGCCTTTTAATATTAGGTATTGTCCCTTTCAAAAACATTTATCATTAATAAAAAAAGGGTCATGTTTAAATGCCAAAAATTTGAAGGAATATGACTTAGTCAAATTTACACAAAGTAAGGAAAGATATATTCAAATGTCCACACAGCAAGTAATGACATATGCAAATGTCAAAGTAAGAAACAAAGGGATGGATGACACAAATAATGGAGCATATTCAAATTCTCAACAACCAATACAAGACACTCAAGGAAGTACATAAAATAAAAATGTAAGAAACCATCATAAACATATCATACTAGCCCTTGGATATATGTGTTAATCAAAGTGTCAAGTACATAGCATATCAAGTACACTATGAAATATATAATAATGAATAAATCCATGTGTAAGTTCATAATATCAATCATGATAATTAAAAGTGATCATATAGCTGTATAACATATGTGTAGATCAAGATCAAATAATTAGATGTTCCTAATGCATATATGAAATGAGTAGAAGAAAGACCCATAATCCACATAAGAATAGATCATGTATTTATGTATGCATGTTTCACACTCAAATCACATGTGAAACACAAGTGTATATAAATTATTGATATTCTATCTACCAACATGGAAGCAACAACATATATGCCAAGGAGATAATATAACATGTAAAAGCTGAAGATATTTTTGGATTTTTTATTTTTTTATTTTTTTGGTATTTTTTGAATATTTTCAAAGAGATAACTATCCTATGATTGCATCTAATGGATGGTCATAAGTATCTCCCCATTAGATACATGGTGAAATAAGTTGGTGGTACTACCAAGGAGAACATATAAGTGTAATATCTACCATCATAGTATCTATAATGCTCTACACACACACACACACACATAAGGACTTTGTGGTCATGAATAAATAATATAATAGAAGGAATGGGGGTTTGTGGAGCCCATCTTTGACTGCTATGTGGTTTCTTTGGAATAGCAATAATAAGAACATGTTTAGGTGCTCTAAATATTTGAATATGGTACACAACAGATGAGGATTATGTGGAATCCACTGTGTATATCTGAGTCAATGGTCTCTCAAGTGATGTCTACCTAGAAAAGGTAATTTCATTTTGCTTACCTTTTTATGGATGGTTAACCTTAGTAGGTTTGATAATTAATTATTTGGGTATAAAATTCTCTTTCTCAAGTGGATGTTCATATGTAATACCAAAACCTTTAACCGCCCTATTTATATTAATGTATCACTATAGAAGATACTAATCATAGTGTGTGTATCCAAGGTCATCCCAAAAAGATATAAAAAATCCATGTGTAGGGGATAACAGAAAATATAATGACCACATGTGCTAAGCCAACCTATAAAGATAAGTCAATCTCACTAAAAACTTGATTTGATATCCAATTGAATGTTATAACTAATTTATGTGAAGGATGTAAATCATTATGTGTGTAACACAAATGTGTAAGTAAAGTCATGGTGCAAACATTATCACTAGCACCATTATCAATCATAACATCATGTATAGGCTAGTGATCAAGCTATGCTTTAATGAATAAGGAATGAAGATCTCACTCATCAACCATAATCTCACTATCATGAAAATTAATAGAGGGTCTCTAAACCACAAGAGGTGCATGCCATGTATAAGTACCAAAAATCCCATCCAATGGGTGGTCATAATTTTATGGAGGAGGGTGTGAATTATATACCATTTGTAATTATGGATCCTTATTAGAATGATATTTTAAAATATTGTTAATTGTTTTATATTTTTGGTGATCACCAAGTTGTGAACCTGATGTATTTTTAGGATCATCCAATGTAATATTTGGTTCATCGATGAGGTCTTAGATAAAACATCTATTCATAGAATGCCCAAGGCCTTGGTGATAGTCATAATAAGAACTTGTATCATATCCTTTGGTAGATATTGATTCATATCAACCTCTATAGGATGAGGGATAGATATTAGGTGGAACTTAATAATATTTGGAAGTAAAAAATTTGGAGACTTAGATAAGCATGTAAATTATCTCCTTGGTGCATTGAATAATACAAGTTGATTATGTTGTTGTGAAAGCACATTAACCATGGGCATTTTTTTCCTTTTTAGGTCTAGGAGGTTTTATCTATTAACTTGGTTTGATAGTAAACATGGTATTGTATGTATCCAGTGTGTTTACTACATACTTAAGTTTTTTCAAGGAAAGTTTCATTTCATGATCATGAACAATATGGAATAATTCATTGAAAGATTTATTTTAGAAAAAATAATGGACTTATGTAATGGGGAAAAAAAATTGCTTGAATATGTCTTGAATCTAATTTTATGCCATTAAATTTTTTATTTTATCTAACATTGTCTTTTACTTTAATACATACTCATTAATATGCTCATTGGTTCCTTGTTTTACTTTTACAATTTGGGCATAAGAAACCTTTTCATTAATATTGATATATAAGTGTTCCAAAAACTATTATGTAAGAGGTTTGAATTAATTTATTGATTGGATTGGTAAGTCATAGAACTACCTTATATCATATAACTCGAGGCTCATTATAAATATTTTAGATAAAAGTTTGTCATTGGAGGCATCATCAAGGCATGACATAAAGAAGTATGGAAGATGATGTTTAGGATCACCCTTGCTATCAAAAAATGTGAACTTAGGTGAAATAAACAATTGAAAAGGGGTGTAAATATATATTAAGTGTAAGGTTTATGAAACACCTCTTGTGAATCAATAGAATAAGGTGATTTCATGGAATTTTGATCAATATTTGTAACCTTAGCTTGTAGGACTTTTATAGTTTTTCAAGATCTTGCACCTATGTCATTAGGGATGGTAGTGTCTGAAACTACAATATTAAATTTTATAGAATCTGATGAATGATCTATAATAATGATCCTCCATACTTCTCACCCATTTCTATTCAAAATTTACTTACGCATAGTAAACATAGTTGTCATTTATCTTTGGTATTGCAATCAATTAAACATCCTTCAAATGTAGTAATTTATATATTTATCATATCTCAATATTATAATTCATAATATTCATTTATTTGAGTTTTCAATTAATTGGCATGATATAGATTAGTATATCACCCTTGTGGATGAACTATTTATATATTCTTTACCCTATCCCCACATTTCTAAATTTACGGTTAAAAACAATGTGATATGGGGTTCACTTGGCCCTAATTCATTATGTGACTAAAAAAATTACACAATTAATTTAATGAGGGATGTAATTTTGTAAATCTGAGCCTCATGAACCTAATCCATATACAATTAATTGTGACTATATCATTTAGTAACAATCAACACTATAGTTTGGACCATTCAAGCACCATGAACCTAATTTATACTATTTAATGTCTTATGAGCCCAACTTGGCCCCAATTGAGTTTGTGATCAAAAAAATTACTTGATTGTTTCAATTAGTGATAAAAAAATTTCACTTGAGCATCATAATATAATTTCCACTATATATTTTTATATGAGGTTGTTTAATGTTATTTTTATTTAAAAAGTAAATACTAAGAATAAATAAACTATTGAAAACTTATTAAGATCTATATAAATATACATATCTAAATGTATAATGTGAAATTTAAAATTTTGGAAATGGAAAATAAATATTAAATTGACAAAATATATGAAAACCTAGCTTGGATTTGATTTATTACTAACCATGCAAGATGACTGTGGATGGAAAATGGCTAAATCCCCTATAAACTGTGTCACATTTTAAATAAAGAATTAAAACGATGTTGGGATATGGAAACACTAGGAGGATAGGGTCACTCTACATCCTTGTATATATATTATGTATTCATCATGGTTAATAGTGTGATTAATTTTCTATTCTTTGTGTGTGCACCTATCTATGAAGGTTTATTGTTTGAATGTGTGTCCTAATTTGCCACATGGAAGAATTGAAAAATAAAAACCTTGGATCTTGCATAATAAGAAAAATAGATCTCAAATGAAACAATAGGGTAATAATATTAGGGTAATATCCAATCTATCCTAATAAATCCTCACATAATTTGAGTGCTTCCTACAAATCTAAAAATGGCCTTATGATGATGTAGTTCTCCCTCCTAGAGTGAGTGTGTGAATCTTCACTTTATTATATGAATGTAATTATATAGATTGATTTAAATTATTAATAATGAGTACCCTTGATGTAAAAAAAAATATATTTTGACTTGGCTTATGAATGTTAGAATACTTTATAATTAGAATTGGAATAAATAGTGATTTTTTACTCAATGTGTAGTAGTATTACCAAGTGATTTATATATGTGTTTGTATAAACCTTAGTGTGCTTATATAGAGGAATATTTTCAATAACCAACCTTGATAAAAATACAAGAGAGGTAAAATGAAATGTATCAAATTTTTTAATTTACCATTGTAGCATTGGGGACAAGGTCACACTCTTGGACAAGGACATAATGTGGTCTTATCTGACCTAGTGCAATCTTGTCCCAAAAGGACAAAGACTATTGAAATTGGTCTTACAATAATTTATAATAAAATTAAGGATGTCTAAGTGATTTTATGAGTATTTTCAATAAGATTATGGAATATTGAATTATCTCATAGATATTTTAAGTTAATTCAATGTTAAATAGACTAATTAGGGTTATAATGTAAAGATAAAACATTTTCAAGAATTCAATGATTAAATTTCAATGTCTACATTTTACCCCACTTTATTCTAGTGATGTAATGAATTTAAATTACTATATAAAATTAGATACAAACTAAATGTATATACACAATTTGTAATTTTTTTTAAAACTTAATCATGTAATATGTCTTAATGCAAATCATGTAGTAATGCCACACAAAATAGTTATTATCAATATTTGAAAATTTAAAATCTAAAACTTGTAATTTAAAGTAGGAAAAGATAGCAAGGAAAGTATACATCTAAAAGAGTATGAAATATAATTTCCTTGTAACTTGAAATTGTAAAAGTGTTCATGCCCCTTTGTTGAGGCATTTGAAGAAATGTTAAAACCTATGGTGAATCAAGAGTGATCAAGTCTTAGTTTTAAAACTAGTGAAAGCCCTTGAGTTCAAAATATTATATGCTTAAACTCTCATTTGAATATGTAGATTAATCTATAAAATAATTGAAGAGTGAAACCACCAAATCTGACTCAATACAATAAAAAAAGTAAAACCATAGACTTTAAGTGTCACTAGACTCTAACGTGACCCACTTGTAACATGAATACAAATCACACTGGTACAAATAGATCTAGATTATATTTGAAACTTTTCACTTTGAAATTTTTGAACTTGATAAATTTGAAATTTCCATGTAGTAACTTGAACGTGAATGAATATATTTCCCCATGTACTATATTGAATTGATATTGAATTCCAATTAAACTTATAGCTTTTGAAACTTACAAAATTTAACTATTTTAAACCTTTAACTTACAACTATTTTGCACATGCCCATGCATATGTATTGATTATTTGTGAATCTATATTGAATTAACTATATGAATGAGTACACATAAATGTCACATGATACCATAATCTAAAAATGTTGAATCAAATTACAATTTTAAAATTATATATTGTCATTAATATAAAATTTGTTGGTCATGAGGCTTAAATTCTCAAGGCAATCCCATTATAATTCCTCCTTTTTAAGATGAGATATGTAGCATACAATTCAATTATCTCAAAATAAATCACGTGTGAAAGTTATAACCATGTAGTAGCATTTTGAATATTTGAAAGTATTGGATCATATTATGGAATATAACATTGCATTGCATATGAAACATGTGATATATGGATATAGAATTAAAGCACATGAGTAGCATGTAGATGACATGTATCAGGGCACTAGAGTAAGCATAAAGAGTAGAAGTAAGACACGATATGAATAACAAAAACATAGTAACATGAAATTATCATAATATTTAACCTTAAAAATATTTATATTTGGGTTATCTATGTTTAAATGGAATAGAGATAGCTTAAGGTACAAGGGTGATAAATTATCTCTATAGAAGGCCAATTAGATGTTAAACTTAGATATAACATATGTTGAATTCATAAACTAAGATAAGATAAAAATAGTAAGTACAACTATGTTAAATATTGAAATGATAAATAATTAATTTACTTAGATGGTTTTTATTTTGACATAGTTATGGATATAGCATAGGCCATAAGTAGATTGGAAGGTGATTCTAGAATTGTCACCAAATTTTGATTTGAGTTCTTATGTAGCCTCAGACACTAGTGTCAGCTTGAATGGTTACATCAATGCTAATATTTGAAACTAATTTAGGTGTCATATATGGAATACTTATTGTAAAAGGATACAAACACTTGGGTGATTTTAGGTTTGTCTTCACCTTCACTTTGGTGGATTCAGATCTGGGTCATAGACTGTCTCTCCTCATGAAATTATAAAATCCTAGTTCTTCATCTTCATAGTGACCTTGGGGGAAAGTGAGTTAGCGGGCACATAGTTTTGATATGAACCCAAATATTAGTCTATAAATGAGCATTTCCTACATTTCCAATACTCTATTGAGGGCCTTAGACTAATGTAGTTCTCCCTTATGTGTTAGCTTGTGTGTGAATCATGCAATATGTGTAAATCAAGTACAATAATAACCTAGATTGTAACTTAGAAAATATAGTTCTTAGGATACTCCTTTAGTAATTTATAACTATGTATGTGTTGTCCCTATGATAGATATGTAAATAAGAGAAAATAGGGAAGTTTTACTCACTTGAGTGCTTGATTGAATGCCTTTTATAATTTACCTAGGGAGTAGGTAGGAAGTTTCTAGGTGAGGAATCAATTAGGGTTTATATTGTATTCATATCAATCAATTTTGAGAAGTAACTCACATTAAATAACTTAATCCAACCATTAGGTTAAATTTCCTCTTCAAATTAGATGACTTTAGGGCTCTAGACACTTGCATCAAAGTAGGACACCTATGTTGATGTAGGTATCTATCTGAGATGCTAGTGTCTAGGGAACAAGAAAGTAAGTACATATTAAAAACTTGTAGAGGTGGAATATAATTAGGTTCTAATCATTATAGTTAAGATATTAGGTTTAGTTCATCAACATAAGACTATTCATACTAAGAGATAGGCCAAGGGACACAAGATATAGTAGATGTGAGACTTATAAAATCAAGAAAGGTCCAAAACTAAGAGGAATAACCAAAGTCTGAGTTTTCAAAGTGTACAATAATAATGTGTTATATAATCCATAAATAGTGTATATATTTCCCCCTAATTTAATCTAGTAATGAAATTATTAGTTTAAAGGAAAGGAATGAGTACCTGGGTGTGTATAACACACCTTGTCTTTATATGGGCCCAACTTGAGTGATTTTTTGGTGACTAACCTATAACCAAGAACATGTTATAATATATAATCAGTGCATATAATATGTAATTTAATGAATTCAAAATATTGAAATTCAAAGATCAAGGTCAGGAGTACATGTGTATCAATGTAATCACCTTGCTTATTAGAAAGTTGATTTGAAAAGATGTATCATTGTAAGGCTCTAAAAATGATTTTAAGATAAATATATATAGATCTATAAAGTTCATATATTTAAGGAGATAAATATAAAGAGATATTGGAAGTTACATGCCCCAAACCTTGGAAAAAATGTGAATTGCCACTCCATAATTGATATTAGCTCAACTATACAACCTAATGATACTTATAACCTAGATATGATGGATGATACAATCAATTCGAACCTAATTTTTTTTTAATATTTATTGATTTAATCACCTCAACCATATCAAAATCAAACCAACTACTATAGCATATTGGCTCAATATAATCCATAAAAGTACATCCGAGTGGGTGATAACATTACCTAAGAGTATTTTAAAATTTAAAATTGATTTGGATTTTGAAATGTTATATATAAATTACATAACATATGCACCTTATATATGTCTCATGTTGAAATTTTGTATAAAAATGGTACCAATGTATATAATTTAGCCATAAATGTGAATCTGGATCATATAATTGTGTGCTTTAACCAATTCATAAACTATGTAAGTGGGGATAACATGATTCAAAAACATGCCTCCACTATATATGGAGAAATATACAAACTAAAATAAGTGCCATGTGGAGGACATGTTTCCAAAACATACCCCCACTAAATTTGGGTGTGACAAATATTAAATAAGTGTGGATAAAATTCTACCAAATCATGCCCCCAGTGAATATGAAATTATTAATGTGTAGAATCCATTCCTATATGGCATGCCCCCACTAAATCTAAAAACTAATATAAGTACCAAATAAAGAATAAGTGTGGATAAAATGCTTCCAAAATATGACCCCATTAAATCTAAAATAATTTTAAATGTGACTAACATGTCTCTATGAGATGCCCCCACTGACATACCCCACTTTGAGGTGATGAAATAATAAAAAATAGTAGTTACCTTACCTCAAAAAGATAATATTGTTGTATAATCTATGAATAAAACCATGTAGCATATATAATAATATGTGTAGGTAAATGTATCATTGAAGTACATAAAATAATGTGATCACATGAAGTCCTAAGATGCATGATAAAAATCATGTAAATGTATAGATAGTATCACTATAAGCTCAATAAAAAAATCAATAACACACATAAAATCACTCAAAATTAAGTCAACATATAATGGTCCTAGGAGACCCAAAATAAGGGGTATGTTCAAATGATGCACAATCTAAGGGACATGACTTTTTCAAATGTCCACAAGACCAAGAATGAAAAATTTAAATGTCCATACAACAAACAATGACATATGCCAATGTTAAATGAAATAATCAAATGCATAGGGTTTGTAAACAAAGGATCATATGCAAATGCTTGAACAAAAATATAATAACAAGGAAAGACACTCTAGCAAGTGCATGAAAGAAAGCATAAGAAACCAACATAAACATATCATAGTAACCCATCGATCAAATGTGTTAGAAAAAAATGTCAAGTGCATAGCATATCAAGTACCCCATGAAAAATATAATCATGGATAAAGGCATGTGTAAGTATATATATGAGATTAAAACATGATAACGTAAAGTGACCATAAAATGATATAACCTAGAATTATCATGGTCATATAGGTGGATGCCCCCAATGTTCATATGAAATAAGTATAGGGAAGGCCCAACATATAAAATAGGAATAGATCATGTATTTATGTATTTAGTATCACCCTCAAGTATAAACATGACACACATGTGTATTTAGGAGTAACTGATATGCCATACAAACTAACACATAGATGCCAAAGAGCTAATAGAATATGTAGGTAATGAAATTTTTTAAAGATTTTTGAATTTTTTTTTTTGGGGGGGGTTATTTTTTGAATATTTTAAGAGATTACTCTATGATCTCATCCACTGGATGGTCATAGGTATCTCCCCATTTGGTGTCTGAAAACCTTAAGTTAGATCTTTTACATTATTTTCATCATGATTGGAGAAGTTGAAAAGGTACATAGCATGTACCTATTCACACTTTACATGTGTAATAAAATAATTAATGTTATTATTTGGAATATCTATTAAATTTCCTTCATGAGAAAAATAAATACATTACTAGTTTGGATAAATTTTAGCTTCCATTTGGTATAACCAAAGAGTTCCTAGAATAAATGCATATGGAGATGTGGTAGGCATAACCCAAACCCATGTTTGAATTACTTTAGGACCACAAACAATTGGTATTATAATGTTCCCCAAAGATTCTTTAAAACCTTGTTTATTTTGTAAGTTTTTTATATCAAATCCAATTTATTGTAAACATTTTACAATACAAGTATTTTTTGATTGTGTAGGATCAATATGGTTATGCAAAAAAAAAGCACCACCCATTTATATTGTAATTATTAAATCTTGTTGTCATGGATGATTTTTGTGTTATTAACCATGGGGTTTTTACATAGGATTAAAACCTTATAGCGGTCCCATTTCGAGTAACCCTTTTAGAGCACCTGTGTAAAGATTAAGAACTCTAATTTTTAGTTCATAATGTTAATTTTTTAATTCATCTCCCTCTTTTGTGTGAGGAATAAAACTTTGATGCTTAAGATGGGATATGTTTATCTCTTTTAGATGAGTAAGGATGAATGAAACATATATGTGCACATCCACATATGATGTGTAAATGACTCATATTATTTATGCAATGCTCTTTATTTTAATGGGGAAAGAGTCTTTCCACTAAAAATAAATTACAATTTCAAATCTGAGGGTCTAAATGTTAGCTCATATGATGTATTTTTGATCAAATAGTATAATATTGAATGGATTTATCATTACATTGATTGAAAATATGAAAATGTTCTAATGTAAGTTTTATCACCATGTGGATATTGAAATCCATGAATAAAGTATCTTCCAATTGTAAAAACATGGTTAAGGAACCTTTTGGTAGGCTATATAACCAATTTTGAGCCTCATCAGCAATACTCATATGGAATACTTTTAGCAATAGTTTATCATATTTTTCCTATTGACCAAAATAATGTACATAGTTAATCATGTGGTTGAATAGTTTCTTATGACTTAAAAACAGAGGTAAATATGGTAGTTTAAAATCTTTTTGACTAGGATATTCAATTATACATTATAAAAAAGGTTGATTGTTAAATTAAGTCACATTTGCATTATTATTATGGAAATCCATTTGTATTTGAAGTATAGAAACCTATTTTTAAATATCCATGATAATGGTCATCATAAAAATAAGATATTTCATGGGAACAATGGTGTTTATCATAGGTATTATCTTGGTTTTAACCCAACACCTTTTTTGTGTTGAGTAATATGATTATCATTATCCTCATGGATAACAAGTTCAAGTTCATGATCACTAAATTTAATATATGTTGGTAATGGTATTAGATATTTAAATTTTGGTAATTTTGGTATATCATTTGAATAGCTTAAACCATTTGAAGAATTGCGTACATTAACTTTTAAATCAATCATTATTCCCTTATCTATTTGTTACAATTTTTTATGACCATATAAAGGAACATCTTGGTCATATGCAACCATTTTTGTGGTATAATGTACATGAAGGGTCTAGTTATATGACTCACTTTGTTGATAACTCATGGATTTTTCTAAAAATGACAAGCCTTACTGATTTGGATTATTTTTAAGAAATATAGGGTGGGTTATACCTTGCTCATGTTTTCCCAATACTTGGCCTTTCTATCTATATTTTAGAAAACATCAAAGGCCAAAATCATATGATGGTGGTGTAGGAAATATGTGTAAAGGCTCTTTATCTTCCCTAATATGGATGAAATTATCTGATGAAATGGTGAGAGCATGAACTTTATTAGAGGTATGGTAGCTACCACCATTCAAATATTTGATATTTAAGGGTTTATAACTTGGAATAATATTTGTAAAACCTATGATTTTCTTTTATGGTATCAGTCTGTGGTTTCAGGTCCCTGTAAAACCTAATTTTGATACTATTTTACAGTTAGTTTTAGGAATGTTCTTCCTATTGGGCGTTATCGCTTCATCTTTCTTTCTTTGTTAAAGGGTTTCGGGGTCCCTTCAAAACCTACTTTTACCTTAATCTAAAAATTGGAATAATATAAGAGTAATCACTTTCACCCATTAATGTAAAGTTGGAGAGTTTCATAATCATAGTCATCAAAATAATCAATAGCATCCATGATGAGAGAGATAAGAAACAAAAATATTAATACAAGACATGTAATAAATATCTTAAATGGTACGTTTAGGTAATAATTATTTTCAAATATTAGGTTTACCAAATGTTCAAGCCTAAAATGATTTAGATTGGGTTTATCTAGGGTTAAAGTGGATAGAGATAGCCTAAGGTACAAGGGTGATAAACTATCTCTATAACAAAATTATTAGATGTTAAACTTAAATATAACATATGTTGAATTCATTAAATTAAGAAAGGATAAAAATAGTAATTATAACTATGCTAAATAAGTAAATTATAAAGAAGAAATGTACTTAGCTAGTTCTGATGTTGACATAGTTATAGATTTGGCATAAGTAGGAATAAAATTGGAGGATGATTCTAGAACAATCACCAAATTTTAATTTGAGTATATCTATAGCCTTAGACACTAACGTTAGTCTTGGATGGTTGTGACCACATAGATGATTTTGGGTTTTTTTTCTCCTTTGCTTTGGTGTATTCATATCTAGGTCATGGAATAGTATACTTCATGAAATTTCAAAACCCCAATTCTTCATCTTCATGATGATCATGGGGAAAAAAGGTTAGTGGGTACATTATGTCAAAAAGATCCCTCTATCAATGAATGTTGCCTACATATCTAATACTCCAAATAGGACCTCAGATTGATGTAGTTCTCCCCTATATGTTAGTTTGTGTGTGAATCATGCAATATGTGAAAATTAAGTACAATAATGACCTAGCTTGTAACTTGTAAAATATAGCTCTTGGGCTACTCCTTTAGTACTTTAGACCTATGTATGTGTTTTCCATATGAATGATATGGAAATAGGAGAAAATAGGGAAGATTTTCTCACTTGAGTGCTTTATTTAATGCCTTTTATAAGTTTCTTGGTGAGTAGGTAAGAATTTTATAGGTGAGAAATGAATGAGGGTTGATCTTGTATTTATATCAATCCCTTTGGAAAATTAACTTGTATTAAATCACTTAGGCTAACCATTAGGATATTTTTCATTTGAAAATTAGATGGCTTTAGGGCACTGGACACTTATGTTAGAGAAGGACACATGTGTCAATATAGGTATTTGTCTAGGATGTTAGTTTCTAAGGACCAAAAAAGTACATATAGACTTAAAACTTATAGAGATGGAAAATAAGCAAATTTTAAGCATGTTAAATAAGATATAAGATCTAGGTCATCAACATAAGACTAGTCAAACCAAGAGATATGCTAAGGTGCATAATAAAGAGT
Source organism: Torreya grandis (assembly GCA_037957365.1). NCBI lineage: Eukaryota > Viridiplantae > Streptophyta > Pinopsida > Cupressales > Taxaceae > Torreya > Torreya grandis. Next base: position 419,984 of record JARHVA010002020.1, read on the forward strand.
AGATGTAAGACTTATGAAAGTGGTAAAGGTCCAAAATTAATAAGAACAACCAAGGTATAGTTTTACCAAGTATATAAGATTAAGGTTCTATATAATCTAGAAATAGTTTCTACACATATAAGCAATGTCATACAATATCATGCAATTTGCATATAATGTCACACATAAGGCCCAAGTGTTGGAAGTTTACCAATGACGTCTCCAAGGTGACCAAGGATGTTAATAAGGTGTTATGTGTGCTAAGATGATAATGATAAAGTGTGCTTCAATGAGCTTAAGTGTTCTTACATGGTTTTAGTGCATGAATGACAAATAAGTTATGTTTGATAACTTGGAAAGATATGGCACATTTACAAGTTTGTAAAGACAAATAAAAAGTTGTGAGGCATCCATATATGTCTTGGTGAAGTCATAGTGTATCACTTGATCATTTGGAAAGAGAAACATGCATATTATAGATTAAGATAAGCTAGACCATCACTGCATGTCATGTAGATATGAATGAACCAGCAAGTTTTTGCATTAATTAGGTACTTAGAAAGTCAACTAAGGTCAAAGGTTTTCATGGAGATGTTATCTATAGTGCCAAGAAGGTACCCTAAAGGTTTTTACTCTTGAAGTGTTTTATAGCTCAATTTATAAACCTTAAAAGTTGCTCTTACATAATATGATGGGCTAGAGGCCATTAAGTTTAACTACATTGAATTATGGGGTCAAATAGTCAAGATAGATCCAATGGTGTGTGTATGATCATATAGATAGAGATCAACAACATGTGTGAAGTTAATTTATCAAATTTTATTGAGATTTCATAAAATTATGACATGTGTATTAATCTTGTTGAGTTAATATAAGTTCAATAGCATAAAGGTGTTCATATAGATGGAGATTGACAAAGTACATTATGCCAAATAGTCAATGTGCATTGAAGGCATGCAAAGTTGTCAAGTGGCATAATCGTAGAAGCTTAGATCAAAGGTCAATGGTGAGAATTACAAGGTAAATACTAGTATACTCCTAAGGATATTGATGGAGAGTATTTTTTCAAAGTTACCAATAGACATGAGCTGATGACAAGGTGTTTGATGTTTAACATGTACATAGTGACCGTTGGAATTTAAATATTCAAATTAATGAAGGAAAACTAGTCTATAGTTTTTGAGATATATATTTTGTTCTAAGAAAAATTTCATGGTGGTTTAAAGGGAAAATTTTTAAAGGAATCCAAGCTATATCTAGAGACATTGGTTAAAAGCTTTGAATGTTTGTATAGTCAAAGATATTGAGCTCCAAAGTTGATTATGTGTTTAACCATGTTCTATAAGTGACCTAAGAAGGAAAATTGAGTTTTTATTGATATTATTTTGATGTTTAAAGATTAAATAGATATTGGAGAGTGTTTTATACTCCATTAAGACTATCTATGTGGATTTTTGAGGTTTGACCAATCCATATTTATTATGAACAATTGCTTAGAAGTTGAATGTATTTTTTTAATACACTAGCAAATTGAGTGACCATGTTGCAGGAGTGAGTTCAAGGTGTTTAGAGTATAATTAAAGAATCAAATGAGCATAGATATGTTATATAATTATCTAAGGCTTATGAGAAATGATTTTTTGTCATATTTTTCCCTCGATTAGATATGGAGAGTCAAAATAGTATAACTATATTTTGACCATATGTGACCAGTTTGAGTGGTCATTCTAAGATAGTTGATTTGGGTGCTTAGAGACTATGTGAAGTGTCTAATGTACATGGAAGTGTTCCATATGTATTTAAGAGTTTAAAAATGTGATCTAATCATATGGCTATGTGAAATATTTGACTAGTTTCTTCAGAAGTTTGAGACTATGCTTTTTATGTATGAAGGCCTAAAGAACAAGGAGACCTAATTGGTAGGTTCTGTAAGATAGGGAAAGAATATAATAGGCCTAGGGTAGTATTTAGACTAGATAAAGAAGATAAAATTAGGAATAAACTATATCCACTTGATAGATAGAACCATATGCAATACACATGTGTTGGAATGAATTAGTTCATAATAAGCTTACAAAGGAGGGTATTTATAGGAAATACTCCTCACCAACCCTAAAGAGGATTGTGACAAATATCATGATCCTATGATGTGAGACAAATATGTAAAACACATAAGTAAAGTTAACTAGATAAGGTGTGAATGGAATCAACCAGTGGAACCGATTAAGATGATACCCCTATTCACACTTGATAATGAAACTAGATAGACAAAAACCATGTTCACACCAATAGTGTAACTTAGGAGGAATGAGAAATGTAAATATGAAAAAAATAATGAATGGGTCCCAGTAATAAGGCCTAATGAGGTACCCATATACAAAATAATCTCTCAATAATAAGGCCTGATGAGGTACCCATGTACAAAATAATCTCTCATAACTAGAGAAAAAGAGAAAAACTTATAGGAAAAATCCCCTCCCCAAAAGAGATAAAAGATGCAAAAGTATAAACAAATGATGGAAGGAGCTATCAACATGACCTCCAAGGTGAGAAATCCATCATGAATATATAATTAATAAACCCCCATGAGGGAGGAAATGTGAGACTATGAGTCCCCCCCCATAATGAAGCACCTCTTGTGCCAATGGTGACTACCAAAAGATGCATGTTTAAGGTGATTCAATGTTGACAAACTACATTTATCCCTTTGGGAAGAACCAAGTCCAATGTTCTATGTAGAATAAACTTCCACTTCAAGAAGTAATGTGAGAGAGGAAATATCGAGATGAATGAGGTCTCTGGAAGCTGCTCAAGTGTTGCCATGTTGATGCTGAAGGATGATAATCTAAAGCCAATTGGAAATGAATGTAGAATAGGATCCATACATGAAAATGCCTCGTGTGAATATGTCTACTCCAAATGATGCTTAATGGTCTTTAAACTAGTGTTGAATTATGGTAAATGTTGATGTGATGGATCATGTACCATATAATATTTAGGGATAGTAACCATAAATGTATGGTGCTCATCATAAGTAAGATAACTGAACTAAGAAGAATCTAGTACTACTTTAGAAGGTTTCAATGAGGACTGAGTTGATACCATCAACTCATGAATATCTACATAAAGTGTCATTATAGAAGCAAATGTAGGCAAGGAAATAATAAGAAAGTCTGAATGTGCCTTCAAATCATTTAAAAAAGAAGAAGACTTAGAGAATCGATCATGAAAGAGGAAATGAATTCCTCAATGGTGTCTTCCAAATTTGAAAGATGATACTCACAAAACAAGCCGATAATATCTAGCAAGTATTCCTCCCAAGGAGTTGTATTTGGAAGATCATAAATATCTTGTTACACTAAAGTACTACAAATAGGAGAAGGAGGAGTGGGTGATGCCTCCGAAAATTACTAAGACATCTTCAAATTGATGCCAATTGGTGATAAAATCTTATCGATGTGATCATGAGCAATGCACAATTAAATTTTAGGGACCATGTATGTATGGTACTCACCATCAATGAGAGAACTAAATAAAGGAAAATCAAGTACATCTACAGAAGGTGTCAATGATGATTGAGTTGAAATTGTTAAATCATAAATATCTATAGAATATATCACCAAAAAAAACTGATCAATATGATCAAGATAAATGCTTGAGTGAAGTTTAGCAAATAATGATTGAATCTTTACTAGGACAGAGCCATGACATTCTGACAAACTGATGTTATTGGTAATATAAAGTTACCTCATTTTGTGAACTTGAATGAGTTCTCAGAGATCATCAAGTTTTATATCGATGCAATCATCATAGGTCTATTTTTTTACTTCCACAAAACTCACATTTGTGTTTCTAATAATTAGGATACATGATTAGAATCAACAAAGAAATGATCACAACAAGATCATTCCCCCTTAAAATTACTTAATCAAGAATCCCCTCCAAGAAAAAAAAATAGCACTTTATAATTAGTGCGATTACAAAGTCCACTTTCAATTATGGCTAAGTGGTGTTTTACAATTGGTGTATAATTTACTAAAAGAAGGTGAGAATGAACAAGTGACAATGTTACAAGACAATGATATAAACTAATACCATATATGTGATGTACATGAAAAAACATGCACTTTCAAAAAAAAATCATTCAAAATAGGTTTTGAATGAGCCCAAATAGATTCTTGAGAGGTCCAAAATGGGTGACACACCTAGAAATCTTGTGAAAAATTAAAAACTACTTAAAAACCTCTAATAAAATGTAGAAACTATTTACACCACCACGTAGAGGGCAAAAAAATAGCTAAAATCAAAAACATTACTCATCATTTAGAGCTTTGTAGCTTGAGATATGTGCCAATGAAGTCACTATAATTTGAAGAACACCAACGGAGGGGGGATCTATCCACAATGTCACAAAATTTATCAAAACTATTTCCAAATTTATAAATCTACCAACTTTAGTAGAACTATTTCCAAATTTGGTAATTCATCAGATTTAGAGGTCTGCCAAAATTAGAAGTCCACCAAAGTTAACAAAAGAAAATGTATTTTTCACATGATAGTCAAATTTTCCCACCAACCAAATTGGAGCAAATGAGAGGCATGAAAAATTTGATTCTTGTTTTGTTTTCCCACCAAACCCAAAGTTGAATTTGATTTGTTGGTTATGTATTTGAAAAAAATCTTGGATTTGACAGACCTAAAATTTACAGAACTAGCAAATGACAATCCTGTATTTGATAGTAAGCTAGAAATATTGATGTTTTGTATAACAGACATAGACCAGATAGCCCAAATTTTGTATAATACTATGATTTTTTTAATAAAATCCCTAAATTTTATAGGTACTGGTAATGTTATTTTTTTTTTTAGAGAAACACAAAAAAATGTATTTTCTTTATGTTGTGTTGAAAGAAGTCGAAGGCTTAAAGAGGCTATGCCTCACTCACCAAGTCATGGGCCTTGGTGATGGGATGAACCTCACCCCAAAAGTATTATAACCTTGGTGGTGGGGCATTGCCCCACCCCAAAGGCCACAGCCTCTGTGAGCAGGCCATGAACTAAAAATTTTATTTTTTTCTTTTTTTTTTTTGAAATTGTTGAATGAAAATTTTTGTTTGATTTTTATTTGTTTTCAAAAAAAATTACATTTCAAAAAAACTCATTTTTTTTTTGATATTTATTCAAAATCTTTTTTTTTAACAATTTTTTTTAAAAAAAGGCTTTTTTGAATTTTTTTATAATATCAACAATATATGATTTTTTTTAATATAAAAAAATGATATATATTTTTTGATATAAAAAAATTCTTTATTTTTATTTATTTTTTTAAAGTTTTTTTTTGAAATATCAAAAATAGATTTTTTTTTTTTTTTTTTTAGTATTTTTAGTAAGAATATAATTTTTTTTCCCAATAAATACGAGAAAAAAATTACAAGACCTGTAAAATCAAATTTTTGAGAAAGGAGACCAAGAGAGTATTTTTAATAAAAATAAACTTTAAATGGGAAAAAAGATTTATTTTGAAAAAAATCTTCAAATCCAACTCTTTCAATCCACTAGATACATGCAAAATTATTGCACAAACCACCTGATTATGTAGCCTACACTACTTAAATAGAAAAACTGAGAGTGTTATATGATGTTCTAGATGTAACGGTGAGCTCCAACGTGCTTCTAAATTCCAAAAAAAGAAATGAAATTGAAACACTCAAAATGAAGCTCCCCCAAAATCTGATTATTCTTCTCACATCTTTCTAATTTTTAAGACCATCCTAGGATGCAAGAGAAGAGCATACGGACTAAGAGAAATTCATAGATTATAATCCATACTAGGCTACCCTAGGTACCTTAACCTACTTTAGTACCATGTAAGATTAGGCAAGAATCTAACAAGCCTAGGGAAACACTTAGACTAGGAAAGAAGATCGAATGAGAAATAAAGTGTATTCACTCAATAGATAGAACCATATGCAACACACATGCATTGGAATGAATTAGTTCATAATAAGTTTACAAAAGAGGGTATTTCTAAGAAATGCCTCTCACCAACCTTGTACATGATTGTGACAAGTGTGAATGGAATAAACTAGTGGAACCGATTAAGAAGATACCCCTATTCACACTTGACAACAGAACCAAATAAGAAATAACCCTATTCACACCAATAGGTTCAAGTGTTGAGTTCATTTTTTAGGTGGCATGGACCCATGAAGGAGTAAGTAAGGGTCTATTTGAGATAGGTTTGATGTGTTCAAATCATTGGTAAAAGATGAAGGTGGTCCAAGTAGTCTCACATGTAACATGTGAGTATGAAGGCCTAATTTTTTTAGGTCTCACAAAGACAATGGTGGTTTGGGGATAATGAGGTAATTATCAACCTATGGAGTGTGTGGTTCCTACATGTAACATTATTGAGGACTTATTTCAAATGTATAAAAAGTATGGTAAGCATCTTGGCTAACCAAGATGGGTTATACCAAGAAAGTGTCTAAATATAAGGCATTATTTGCCTATTTATGTTAATGGTGTATGCATAGAGCCAAGAAAAGGAGAGAACCTTTGAAATAAATGAGACAGGTCATTGAGGACCGACATAGAGTGAAGAAGATTAGTCATGTTTGTCTAATCAAAGTGATGAAGGTGAACACATAGGTTATTAGACCTAATGAGCTTAGAAGAGGAAGATTGAGAAGGTAAGTCCTAGAGGTTAATTGAGTGAGTGTGCTTAGTAGATAGATTGTAGAGTAGAGGAGGTTAAGAATTATGTGCATGACCTATATGTCATGTTGTTAATGTTGTGATAGAGTTATTGCAAGTTTTCTAATTGTGTATGTGCTTAAAAGTGAAGAGTGGTCCAAAAGGGTGTTTTGGATGCATTTCTTATTTGTGCAAGTTTGCGAGAGTGTAAAGGGGAAAGAGATCAAGTAAGAGAATTCCATCATCAGGTATAGAATACATCAAATTATAAGTGGAGATTAAATCAAGGTATTTGGGTTGGTGCTTGGTTGCCTAGGGGGTTGGTTCCTCCTTATGGGATGGGTATCTTACTAAATTAAGGGATGGGTGTTCCTTTATAAATTGGTGTTGGTTTAAATTTGGATCTTGTTATTATAAGACTATAGTCCATCTTGTAGGGTTTATTGGGTTTTATTCCCCAAGAGGGTTTCCCACATATATCATGTGTTATTTGTTTATTCTTGTTATATATTCCTTGTTCATTGTAATGGTTAATTTGTATACATCATGATTGTATGTGTTGAATGTTTAATAGTTGGGAATTAAAATGGATTATCTAGCATCACTGAAATACCCCCCTCTCAGTGATTCTACATCTAATAATTGGTATAAGAGTAGGACCTTCTATGCAAGTTTAATTACTTGAAGGTGATCCAATGTACAATATGTGTAAAAAGTAAAGTTGTTCAAAAGAAAATAAAATCATGGATGATGAAGAAGTTTACCATGGTATTGAAGAATAAGAAGTGTTCTATGACAGTGAGGAAGAAGAATTTGATCTATAATTTGAGCTCATGGGTGCACTTGGTGAACTAAAGGAACAAAAGAAGAGGAATCATAAAATGAGGAATATGAACAAAGGTCTTGAAGCAAAATTCAGGTCTCTTGAAAGGAGTTGTCAAGCAAGTCCATGAGATAGGAAAAAGAGAATCAAGAACTAAACAAGTCTATGGAAAATTAAGCATGTAGATTGAAGGATGACATGGCTAAAGAAACTGAGGATAAGAAGACCCTCAAAGATCTCAAAATTTAATTAAAGGCTACATGTTCAAGCATGAGAGCTAAAAAATATGAATGTGTTCAATTGAAGTCTAATCTTTTTTCCATAAAGGATGAGCGTGAAAAGGTCATAATCAAGATATGCAAGATTAAAATAAGATCAAAAGAGATCAGAACAAGGCAAAGAGGATGGTAGCATGAAAAACAAGTCAAATTAGGTCAAAATCAAAATGAAGAAGCCAATCAAACAACCAAATGCTTCAAGGTATGCCAAATCTTTTATGGGCCATTATTTTTTTGTTCATCTTGTTAGTCATAGGGCAAAGGAATATGTAAGAAGAAGTAATTAGTCAAATGGATATCACTACTATATTCAAACAAAAGGTATGGAAGACATTGTTTGTTATAATTATCAAAGATTTGGTCACATTTCTATGTTCTACAAGAAAAGACCATCAAATCAAGATAAGTTCAATCAGGCTCCTAAACTACAAGAAAGAAGATAGGATAGATATATCAATGCAATGAGATATTCATCCCAGAGTCATTTTCATGCATTCAATTAGTTTGGCCACATTGCTAGAGAATACAAGAGGAGAAGAAATCAGTAAGAAAGATCATAATCATCATCAAGTAAAAGGTATGAATGATTTTGTTTATTTTAGATGTTATAGAGTTGGTTGCATTTATAGGTATTATAAGAATAGGTTGAATGATTTATCAAAGAAAAATAAGGTGTATGGAGCTCCTAGTGTGCAAGGAAGAGGTCACCAATGGTTTTGGAAACCTAAGCCTATTAGGAGAGATCAGACTGAGACCAAAGATTATTTGTTTACCATGATAGACATGAAATAAATTCAAGATTTTTTGTTGTCTACATTTATTGACAATTCTAAAGAAATGAATGAAGTTAAAGATACATTCAAAGTCAATTTGATGATGAGTTAGGACTACAAGTCAAATGAGAGTATGGAGATATGGGAGTCTCCTAAGTTTTGGGACTTTTAGTCTCACTATGTCAAGGGGGTGTCTCTATCTAAGCTTCAAGGAGACACTTTACAAAAAGAGGAAGCATGGTGGATGTTTTTTTAGTCTTGGTTTGTGTTTCATGATAATAAATCCATGAAGGTGAGTTGTAATATTAGTTTTAGGTATGAAAAAACAAAGTATGATTATGTGTTCCTTCATATTGATTCAGTTTATAAGGATTCATGTTATGATATGCAAGAGATAGTCCTTCATGTAAAGAGAGTGGTTTTTGAGGGATAAGATAGTGAAGATGAGTTGAAGTATAATAAAGGTATGGATTCAATCATATTTCATCCATATTTGGTCTCCTAAGGTAGTTTGATCTGGTGTAGTGCCTTGAAAGTACTTAGGAGCTTGGTTTCAACTCAAGTGGAGTAGCTCAGCTAAAGGTGTGAAATCAAGGATGATGGGTTATCAAGATATTTTGTTGCATAGAAAGACTAAAGACTAGGTTTATATGGAGTATGAATATAATTTAATGTCATGAATAAGGTCTCAGAGTTCTGTAGATGACAAGTTGTGCATGCCATAGAGTTAAGGGGAACTAACTCGGATAGTTTCATAAGCTTAATGAGTTGTGCATAATGTGAGGGGGAGCATATGTGAGATGTTCCAATCATGGTGGAAATATGAATAATTATAATATATATGTGAACTCAATCATGTTAATATGATGACTTTATAAAACCAAGTCAAGTGTTTTGACAATGTATTGAATCATCATACATAAATAAAAAAAGGGAGCTTTGTAAATGGTTAGGTCCTAGGATCAAAGGACTATTTAGGATAATTTGATTGAAAAAATATATTTGAGATCAGTTGAATTTGTTTTTTAAAAGTGGATGAGGTGGCCTTGTAAAATCAAAATGTTGTCGTGATTGTTTCTAGAGTTTTGGCATGTTGACTATTGTATCTGCAAGGTCTACAGGCTGGGTATGGATATTTCTAGGTGTCATTTAAAGAATTTTAAGTTGTCAAGGTGTCTTAGTGGGATATAAATGTGTGTTGACCATAGTCACTAAATTCATTTAACTTCAAGGGATAAGTCAAAAATTCACTAAACTTGAAAAATCCTTATTAAAATCATTAAAATTCGTATGAAAATTGCTAATTTTAGGGTTCATAGGTAATTTATCCTTATTTTTCTTAGGTCATCATGATTTGTTTCATTTTTATTAGTACTAATTTATTTCACCATAGCCTTCCATGACTCTTAGGTAATTCTATAGGCTATTTAAAAACTCCATAGGCTAAAGCCATCCATGACTCCACTGGGTGTATTGCAGCTCACCAACTTCATAGTGATGTCTGAGTGAACACTCTACTATGAATTACGAAGTGCCTACCAATGAGAATATGTCTGGATTACAAAATATTTCCTCAATAAATTTTTAATCCAAATATAATAACATATGAGAACTTACATTTTTTTTAATATAAATAAAATAACATATACTTATACTTATTAGAATATAGAATATAGTTATTTTATAATTTATAATATAATATTATAATAAAGATTATAAAATATATATAATATATTTATATTTTATAATGTAATATTATATATGATATATTTATAGTAATCTTTTATAATTTATAATTTTATATTTTAAAAAATAAGTATATTTTTATTAGCCAAATTTAATCATGAATTTTATCTCAAATTTTTTAGTTCTAATTTTTTTCCTCAGTGAATTCAAACATGAATTAAAATGTGGTGACTCTTATGTTGACCTAATTTAATTGTGTTTTAGGTGATTTCAATTTTTGAATGTCTTTTATGTGCAATTGGAGAATTTCGCTTACTCTCAGGTTTCCCAGTTTGTGCTTAAGGGTATGCAGGTCAAAAAACCATGGTATAGGAAGTATGGGTTCCAAAAGGAGTCTACATTAAAAAATTGGTCCATAATTTTGTATTTATGACCTCAAATTTTGAGAAAAGTTTTGAAGATGGGCATTGATCATAAGGTGGTGTGTTGACTGAGTTTATCTTATAAACCTAGTATTTTTTCTCATGTTGGAAAAATGATTTTTATAGTGATTTGAGAAGTGAGGCTACTTAATCAATTGAAATTTCAAAATGGGTAATCAAAAAGTCTTTCAAAATCTTCTGGAAGTGCATGGTTGGTTTCATGGAGGAGGATTTATGCAAATGGAGGGTTAATTAGCTGGTAAGTTTGTGAAGTAAGTATACTACAAAGGAAGAGATGAGTGTTTATTTTTGTCATACATGAGGAGGAATATGATAATGATATATATATGAAATTTCAAGCCATGAAAGATCATACATAGAAATTTATGTGATTTTCAAGGTCCAAGTAGGGCTACAAGGCCTCTAAGCAAGGCTAGTATGAAGAAGTGGTTATTTTAGTCTTTTTCTCCAAAATAACAACATGATAAAAGGGTGCCTAAGCTCATGTGACTTAGGGGGAGTCCCTCTTAATGTTTTCAAGGAAATTTCATGTATTTTTTGATGTTCATGTATGTTTTGTCTTCATAGAAGCTATGTATGATCAAAGAAGAGTGTAGTCATGGAGCATGTTTAAGAAGCTCAATGTAAGAAGAGGTATGCATAGTGATAGGGGGAGTTCGTATCATCTCTCATAGGTGATAATTTCATATTATTATCCCTTGAAGTCTTTTTTAGGTTTATAATAACATGAGTTGATCCCGGTTTGTCATTGTGTCAAATGGGGATAAAGTACTTCAAGAGAGAGACAAAGTCTGAATATAAGTTTTATATTGGTGTTTGGCATCAATGAAAAAGGGGGAAATTATTGGAGGTTTATCAATGATGACTTCAAGGTGACCAAGGAGGTTAATAAGGAGTCATGTATGTTAGGATGATAATGACAAAGTGTGTTTTAATGAGCTTTAGTGTTCTTACATGGTTTTAGTGTATGAATGACAAATAAGTTATGTTTGATAACTTGGAGAGGTATGGCACATTTGCAAGTTTGTAAGGAAAAAAATAAGTTATGAGGCATCCATAGATGTCTTGGTGAAGTTATATTCTATCACTTGATCATTTATAAATAGAAACATGGACCTTCTAGCTTAATAGAAGCTACACTGTCACTACACATCATGAAAATATGAATGAACCAACAAGTTTGTGCATTTAATGTAGGTACAAATGGAGATATTGTCTATAGTGAGAAGAAGGTACCTTAAATATTTGGCCTCTTGAAGTGTTTTCCAACTCAATTTATAAACCTTCAAATTTTCTCTTACAAACTGTGATGGGCTAGAGGACATCAAGTTTAACTATGTTAAAGTTTGGGGTCAAATAGTCAAGACAGATCCAACGGTGAGCATATAATCGTACAGATAGAGATCAATGATGCATGAAGTCAATTTGTCAAATTTTATTTATATTTCATGCACTTATGAAATTTTACTCAATCTCATTGACTTGACATGAGATCAATGGCACGTGGGTGTTCATATAAATGGAGATCAACAGAGTGCATTGAGTCAAATAGTCAATATGCATAGAAGGAATGCAGAGCTGCGAAGTGACACAATCACAAAAGATCAAATCAAAGATAAATGGTGAAAATTTAAAGGTAAAGACTAGGATAATCTCAAGGATATCAATGTATTTTATTATTTAAAAGTTACTAGGGGATATGATATGATGATAAAGTATCTAATGTTTAGCATTTACATAGTGACCATTGGAATTTGAATATTCAAATTAATGAAGGAAAACTAGTCTATTATTTTTGAGCTATATATTTTGATAAATTTTATGGTGATTTAAAAGGTAAAATTTTAAATGAATCCAAGGTTAATCTAGAGACATTGGTTAGAATGTTTAATGTTTGTATAGTCAAAGATATTGAGCTCCAAAGTTGACTATGTGTTTGACCATGTCTTGCAAGTGACCTGAAAAGGAAAATTGAGTTGTTATTGATAGCATTTTAATGTTTAAATATGAAATAAATATTGGATAATGTTTTATAATTGACTAATATTATTTTTTTGGATTTTTATGGTTTTACCAATCCATTTTTAATGTGAACAATTACTTAGAAGTTGACTATGTTTTTTAATGCACTGGCAAATTGAGTGACCATGTTATAAGAGTGATTTGAAGGTGTTATGAGCAGAATTGAAGAATAAAATGAGCATTTAATGTTATATAATTATATAAGGCTTATGATAAATAATTATTTGTCATATTTTACCCCTGATCAGATATGGAGAGTCAAAATAGTATAACTATGTTTTGACCATATGTGACTAGTCTGAGTGGTCATTCTAAGAGAGTTGATTTGAGTGCTTAAAGCCTATGTTGAAGTGTCTAAGTAACATGGATGTGTTTCATATGTCATAAATGGTTTACCCATGTGATATAATCATATGTATATGTGAAATTTTTTAGTAGTTTCTTCATAAGTTTGAGACTATGTTTTTTGTGTATGAAGGCCTAAAGAGCAAGGAGACCTAATTAGTAGGTTTGAGTATTGAGTTATTATTTTAGGTAGCATAGAGACATGAGGTATTAATAAAGGGTATATTATAGATATTTTTGATGTGTTTTAATCATTGGTAAATGATGAAGGTGGTACAAGTAGTCTCACATGTAATGTGTGATTCTGAAGCCTAATTATTTTAGGTCTCACCAAGACCTAATGGTGGTTTGGGGCTAATGAGGTAATGACCAATCTATAAAATGTGTATTTATTAAATGTAACCTATATTTTAAAATATTTCAAAGGTAAAATAATTATGGTAAGCATCTTGGCTGACCAAGATGGGTTATACCAAGAGAGTGGTATAAATATAACGCATTGTTGGCCTATTTGTGCTAGTGGTGTATGCATAGAGCCAAATGAAGAAGATAACCTTTGAAGGAGGAGGTATAGGTCATTGAGGACCAATATATAGTTAATAGTATCAATCATGATTATCTAATCAAGGTGATGAAGGTAAACACATAGGTCATTAGATGTAATGATCCTAGAAGAGGCAGATTGAGCAAGTAAGCCCTAGAGGTTGATTGAATGAGTGTGCTTAAAGGATGGATTGTAGATCAGATTAGGTTGAGGATTGTGTGAATGGCCTACATGTAATTTTTATGATTTTTTGATATATTTTTTGTAGGTTTTATAATTATGTATGTGATAAGAAGTGAAGAGTGATCCAAAAGGGTGCTTTAGATGCATTGCTTTTGTGTGCAAGTTTATGAGAGTGTAAAAGGGAAAGAGAGAAAGTAAGATAAGTCCATCATCAAGTTTATAAGGCATTATATTAGAAGTGAATATTATATCAAGGTAGTTAGGTTGGGTCTTGGTTGCTTATGGGGTTGGTTCCTCCTTGTGTGATGGGTATCTCACTAAACTAGGGGATGGGTGTTCCTTGATCAGCTGGTGCTAGTTTAAATTTGGATCTTGTTATTATAGGATTTTATTCCATATTTTAGAGTTTAGTGGTTTTTATCCCCCAAGAGTATTTCCCACATATATCATGTGTTATGTGCTCAATATTATTATATCTTTCTTATTCATTGTAATGGTTAATTTGTATGCATCATGATTATATGTGTTGAATGTTTAAGAGTTGGGAATTGAATTTAATTATCTAGAATCATTGATTCACCCCCCCTCCCCTAGATTATTTTACCTCTAAAAATCTAAGTTCCACATATAAGGGACATGTTAATGTTGTATAGATGCATAAATCTAAGATCCACACTCAAATGACATTATTATGATATACAAAAAAGATGTATATATTACACGTACGAGGCCAAGGACCACACAAAATAAGTAAGCAAGTCTTAACTTATAATTTAGTAAATTAAGATTGATATTAATTTATATATTTTTATGGAGGATAACAAAGATAATTATGATAAAAAAGATGGAATACCCTCAATTTTTTAAATTCAAGATTGAGCAAGAAAACTAGTATAGGCCTGATGGCACCAAGGAGGTTGCATGGAGATTATAAGTGACTCATAGGATGGTAAAAATGGTAGCCCAAGAAAAATTGATGAATCAAGCATCAATATTCTAATCTAGGTAACCCTATAAAGGGACCCACAATATAAAGGCTATATTATAGATCACAACACCTTATCTTAGACTAGTAGAGTACTAAGAAAGTGACCAAAGGGACATTATTCCTTTAAATTCCATCTGTAACCATCCTTTGAAGATAAAAAATAATGGGTCCATGTTCCTGACACTTTAGTTGAATTTTATAAAATAGGTTTAGGCCTAATATTGATTCATTTAAAAAATTGGTTAATAACAGATAAAAATTAAAAGGACAAATCAAAGTGGTAGTCCTTTCTAAAAACTTTTCTTAGTCAATTTTAAAAACAAAGAGGTTTTATTTTTTAAATTTATGAAGGATGGCCCTTGGTTTATGGTAGAATATATCATATCTTTAAGGCATTGGAAACCTGGTACTAACCTAAGTAACCCAACAATGGAAAATATCCCTATGTGGGTCTCCCTTCCTAAGCTCCCACTAGAATATTGGGATCTTGAGGTAATTCTTGGCATATTAAGGGCTTGTGGACAACCCATAATGATCAATATGGTCATAAAATCTCATCATGGGATGGTTTTAGTCATATTTTAGGTATTCATCCATATATACAAACCTCTTCTTCATTTTATTATGCTTAAGTCTAAATATGGGGTTTGGTCTTAAAGTATTATTTATGAAAATACTGCTCTGATTCGCTAGAAGTGTAACACACTTATCCATACTTCAAAATATTATCCTAAAAATCCTAAAACTCCCTAGGTTACAAAGTAGGTATTTTTATAAAACTATATTGTACTGGACTAGTAGGCACCCTATCTTTAATTGGGAAAATTATTGATCCTAAAAATTCATTGAAATCCTAGGTTACCCCAGTCCCTCCTCTTGGTGGTAACATGTTCTTATCTAAGAAAATATCTCACATCAACACACAAGCTAAGGCTCCTCAAGCCATAATTATAGTCTCTCACCATTATGAGGAACCTATACCAAACCATCCCAACATGCATGATCTTTTGGCTTTAAGAAACAAATATGTTTCAATTTTTACTATGGGTGCTTCTCCTATCTTAGAAACGGTGAGCCACAACCCTTTATAATTACTCTACAATAAAATCCCTTTGTCTTTGGGAATTGATAAGTATATCCCATTGAGATGGTTAAGTAAACCTTTGATTGAAGTTACCCTAAATCTGGGAAGCAAGGAAAATCCAAAAATTTATCCAAATCTAGAAGGTGAACTTTCTCATAAGAAGGCAGAGAATACCCCAATCAAATAAAATGGATCCCTTTAGAAAAGGATAGAATCACTATAAAAAGATCCAAGGTAGTGTTCCATAATAACCCCTTCTTAAGAACACAAAGGGAAAGAATAAATTTAGACCTATGAAAAATATAAAAAAATGTAAAAAGAAAATAAATGTATGGGATTGGCCCAAACATCTAGGAAGAACTCCTAAGTAGATGATCAGAAGGAAGGAGATGGATAGTGAAATTTCTAAGGGTAGTCAAAGGACCCTTAAATTCACTAGATCTAAATAATGAATCACATTTTTTAGAATGTAAGGGTTTTAAATAAGCCCATAAAATAGAAGTTGGCCAAGAATATAATAAATAAAAATGAGTCGTGGGTCATTATTTTGTAAGAAATAAAAATGTTTGATGAAATGTTTGAAAAATGTATCAATAAATTATGGAATAGATCCAACCATTATAGTGTAATCTCTTATGAGTATTTATGTGGTATTTACACTCTATTGAACTATCAAGAATTGGAAGGGGAAGTTTTTTTTCAATAATTGTAATCATCTAGTGATTTTATTCCAAAATAAACAATCCAAAGAAGAATTGATTATGTCAAATATTTATACCTCAAATTCCAAAATTGCAAGGATGAAACTATAAGTAGCTTTTGTGGATTTTATAAATTTTATTAAAAACTAAAAATGGATCATGGCTAGGTATTTTAATTCCCCCTTGATCCCAATGGATAAAAAAGGTGGTTTGACAGATTGCTCAAAAAGTATGGTAGAGCTGAATGACTTCATTTTTGAAGCTAGGCTAATAGACTTGGAAATAAAAGGGAATCAATTCACATAGATGAACATAAGAATTGGTTTGGATCTAATATAGGTAAGTCTTGATAGAGTTTTTGTGTCCTTAAATTGGGGGATTCATTATTCTAGTTCTTTTTTCTCTCTTCCCAGAATAATTTTAGACCATAACCCTATCATATTTGAAGGGGAAATGGTTCCAAATTTTAAAAATGTTCCATTTAGATTCAAAAACATGTGGACTCAGCATCCAAATCTTTTTTAATCTATAAAAGAGTGGTGGCAAGAACCTTTCTCTAGAATGGATATGTATATATTAGTCAAGAAATTTAATCACCTAAAAATCAAATTAAAAAAATGGAATAGGGAGGTCTTTTGTAATATCTTTATGCATAAGAAACAAATCAAGGAGGAACTTATTATACTAGAATAATATTTTTCCATCCATGGATTTAATGAACAGTATTGCACCAAGTAAAATAACTTCTTAGTAGTTACCAAAACCTGGAATCTAAAGAAAAATATTTTTGGAAACTAAAGTCTATATGTTTGTGGTTAAAGGAAGGAGACATGAACATAGAGTTTTTTCATCAATAGGCCTCAAGAAATAAGAATAGAAACTTGATCCTTGAGTTAATTCTCAAATATGGTAGGAAATGCAAATATCCTAATGTTAACACCCATATCATCTCATTTTTCATGAATCAATTATATAAAATGGATCACCCAATATAAATCTGGAAGAAAAACTTTTGCATAATATTCCTTACTATCTTACACTAGAAAGCAATGAGGAACTCCTCAAACCCCCATCAGTTCATGGCATAAAAGAAGTGGTTTTCTCCATGGAGGGTGGTAAATCTCTTGATATCTAGATGTGTTCCCCTATTCTTCTTCCAAAAATTATGGGATGTCATCCACTTGGGGGTGGAAGCAATAGTTATTAAATTCTTCATAATGAGTATCATTTTAAAGGAGATGAAAAATATGTTTTTGGTCCCTATTCCCAAAAAACTAGGAGCAAATGATCTTAATAACTTTAGACCTATTATTTTATGTATTATAGTGTATAAAGTATGTTCCCTGATGTTGGTTAGAAGTATTCAACCAATACTTGAAAGAATCATTGATGAGCACCAAGGGGCCTTTATTTTTGGAAGACAAATCATGGATGGCATGATCACTATACATGAGTCCATACACTCTACACACACTTCTAATAAATATGGTATATTTATCAATCTAGACAAGAATAAGGCCTATGATAGAGTCTCATTGATGTTTATAATTAAAACTCTTGAAAAAATTGGGTTCAAATCTATCTTTAGGAACCTTATTTATAACTGCATATATACCCCCAAGTTTTTGGTGCTAATCAATGGTGTGCCCAAAGGTTACTTTTATTCCACTAGAGGGTTGAGATAGGGGGATCCCCTGTTACCATATTCATTCATTATTATTTTAAAATTATTGGGAAAACACATTCAAGTGGTTAAAACTCAAGGTTTAATCAAAGGTATCACAATTTCTAATATTATCAGTCTAATTACACATGAGAAATTCATTAATAACACTTTATTACTTGGGGAAGCTTCAGTAGATGAAACCAAAACTTTCAAGAATATCCTTATGTATTATGAGAAATTCTCAAATTAGTGTGTTAACTTCTCCAAAATCTCAATCTTATTCTTAAACATGCAATCGGGTCTATAAAAGAACTGGCCTCTATGCTTGGATGCAAGATAATCTCTTTCCCTTCCATACATTTGGGTTTTCCCTTATTTACAGTGAAATTGAAGATAAAATTATAGAATCCAATCATTGATTGAATCTAAAATAAATTGGTAGGATGGAAAGCTCATCTCATTTCTCAAGATGGTAATATCTAAATGCTCAAATGTTCAATCCAAAGCATCCCAATATATTTCATGTCTATTTTAAAGTTTCCAAGTAAAATTGTTGATAAGATAGAGTAGATTTTGTGCAACTTTTTGTGGAAAAGATCAAAGGATAAATTTAAATTCCCACTTTTCCAATGGGATAAAGTATGTCTTATAAAATATAATGGAGGATTAGGCCTTATAAAATTGAGAAATATAAACAAACCCCTCTCAATAAATTGGGATGGAAAATCCTAAAGGAAGACAAATAAAGGACTTATATTATCAAGGCAAGGTACTTGGAAGGTAATAATGAGGACTAATTTCATTGGGAATATGGCCCAAATGATGGGTTAGCTATTTGTAAATACGTCTCATTTAGAAAAAGGATCCTTTAAAAAGGATGAAAATAGAAGATTAGGAATGGGGAAACCATGGATTTCTATGATGATCCCTATATTTCCATAGTCCCCTTAGGCTACCAAGAATCATGGATAAATTTAAGTCAAAGATTCAAAAATTCTCGGGGATCCAAAGTAAAAAACTAGAGGTCAATGGATAAAAAAATCCCCATGTGAAAACCCCTACAAATTAATTTTGTTAATGAGGAGGAATCCTAGGTCCTATCTGGTCTTAATATGCAAATTCAGCACATTTGCATTCCTCATCTCTTGGGAGAAGACACTCTTATCTGATATGATGAAGAGAGTAGTTATTTATTTGTGAAATCTAGTTATAGGGTAGATATAGGATTAGATTATGAATGGGATAATTGGTTCCCTCTTTGGATCAGGCACTTAACTCATAAGATTATTATTTATTTCTAGATAAATAGAAGAGTCCTCACCATTGACAATATAGTAAAGCATGGAATGAATTTTCCCAACTATTGTTCCCTTTGTTGATCTTATAAATAATCTATCAATCATCTTTTTTTGGAATGCACCTTCAACTCATCTATCTTGGATCTTCTATTGTAATGTTTCCTTCTTTATTGGGTGTGGCCTGACACTCTTCAAGATTTGGTAACCTTGTAGAATCCTCCTTGGGGTACTCCTTCCCAAAAAAAATTGTGGTACTTGGATCTCTCACACCTCTTTTGGACCATCTATAAAGTAAGGAATGATTGTATTTTTTCAAACCAAAATACTTATATGGGTTCTATTTTTCGGCATCTATGTTCTACAATCTTAGAGGATTGACAAGCTTTTTAGCCCAAAGATAAGGCAAATTATTCCCCTATAGAGTATTTCATCTTCAATTGCTAAAAACTATCTTAGATTGTTTAGTTTCCTAAATATATGGATTTGAGATGTACTACCAAATGGTCCCCTCCCCTAGTAGGGTCGATGAATATTAAATTTGATGGTGCCTCAAAAGGAAATCTAGGTAATGTTGGTGGGAAGTCATTAGGGATCATGAAGGCAAGGTATTAGCTGATGAGTTAGACTATTGGGCCACCAAACAAACGATGTTGCTAAAGCTATGGCTGACCTTTGGGGTATTCAATTGGCCTCCTGTGCCCACATTTATAAGTAAATAATTGAGGGTGACTCCTTCAACATTATGAATGTTGTATCGAGTAAAATGATCCCCTCTCACATTATCAAATCCTTAATTCATTATTCTCCAAGAATTATTTCCATCATTGAGGAGTTTTATATCACCCATATCTTATGTGAGGACAACACTATTGTATAATACCTAGCCAACTATGGGATTGGAAGTGAAATAATGGCCACATGGGATGACACCAACTCAATCCTAGATAAAATTTTAAAAATAATTACCAATGATAATGCAGACAAGCCTTACATACATAATGAATAGATCATATATAGGAATTTTTATCTCAAGGCATGTGGAACTACCCCCCCCATTAAATTTTTATAATTAGTGAATCAATGATTTAAGATCCTTCACCCTCGACGTTAATTATAGCATTTAAGTTTGACCATCAAATCTTTTTTCCATAATTATCCATTATAATACTCAAAGTAGAAGAAGTGACATTTAATATCAAATGGGTGGTGACCATGCTTGTATGGAACTGGTGTCATGCATTGAGGTATAGGGGAATAAGAGAGTATGGAAGAATATAAGCAAAGGGGGCCTAATATAATTTGTGTTGAGGATAAAAGGCTATGATGAGGTTATTTATAGTGAGTTTATTCTCACTTGGAATAAATAAATTGTGAGGTTGAGGGGAGTGAAAATCATTGTGTCTGAAGAAAGTATCAACAAATCCATTAGGATGCCATGTGAAATATCAAAAGCATATAAAGACAAAATTTATAAGTTATAGTTAATGTAAAAAAAATTTAAGATAGATGCACTGTTGAAGATTGATAAAAAGGGTTTTCCCATGTAGGACCTTCCTCAAAGATGGCTAGAGGTATGTTTATAAATCATGAAATAATTGACCCTAAAATGAAAATATACTTTTATATTGTTACACCACTTTTTATTTCTTAATCATTTTTTGGGTTATAGAATTAGCTTACCATACTACCTCCTTAGATCCCTAGAAGCCACAACCCTCACTTTCTAGGTCAATGATAAAAATTATATTATACACCATGGCCTCATCCTCCTATTAATAAAACAAAGTGAAACAATGCAAGGTAAATCCATTCATTTTTTTGAAGATTCCCTAGCATAAGACACTTCTATGAAGGACATCCCTCTTGATAATACCCTAGATGATGACCCTTTTAAGGAAGATTCTAGACTACTAAAAAAGGAGGAAGGCTTCCTAGCCCAAACCCTCCTAAAATCTTCCTCCCCCTTTGATAGGTTGACTCCCCTCAAATTCCATTCTATATTTTCCCAATACTCTTCAAGCCATAAATCCAAAACCATGACCATTCCATCAAAAGGAGTGGTTGACCCTAGTAACATGGACTTCATTAGTTTGGTGGACAATAACTCTGATCAAAGCAAGAAATTGGGTCTTTTCCTATATAAATTGGAAGGCATAGGGTTTGTTACTTTATCCCTCATAAAATATTGGAATGAACTAAAGGCAAAAATAGTCAATCTCAAATAGGAGTTGGATAGGGAAAAAGAAAAGAATATCACTTAGTAAAAAAAGAGTGAAATAGTGGAATGTGATAGCATCTCATAGAAGACATCTAAACTTCCCCAAAGGTGAAAATAAGAATCACAATCCCTCAACTGAAGGTAATATAGACCACTTTATAAGGCCCTTCTAAATGTACCCAGAGAAGAACCAATCAGTATCTATTGGATAAGAACAAAGACAATGGACAAGCTACTTCAAAGGAGAAATCCATATTAGAAGAGATCTAATGTTATTTTTAGGGTACCTTCTATTTTTTATTTTGTTTGTTATGCTTTATTACTGGTCTTTATAAGTTAGTTTTTTTATCTTCTACTCGGTAGCTTATGGGGCTTGTTTTATGACTTTGTCTTATTTTGTATAAAATTTTGGTTGCCATATCCACATAAAACTAGCTTTAATTTACCTATGAAATAAAAAAATTATTAAACTAAGAATGTAAAATAAATATAGAGAAAATGAGACTAGTTTATAGACCAATCATATGTATCAATATCATTGTTAAAAAATAGCATATCCATGTAGCATAATGTAAATTATGATTGATTAGAAAAACATTTTTATGATATATATCTCAACATGGTAGAGAGGTTGTGGATAGATACAACCTATTGAATTATTCATGGAAAATGAAGAGATGCTTTCAAATTTGAATGGTTTTTGGTTAATAAGGGAATTCTTACATTTAAATACCATGTGAAAGTATGTCTTGTATCACACTCCCATACTTCATGAAAATCATTTTGTATTTAAAATTGAAATATGATATCTAGTTGACATTAAATAAATAACATATGTAACTAAGTAAGCTATCCACATTTGAAAAATTCTTATATGTATTGATTTTGATATTTTATTTTATCTGTGTGTGTGTGAGCATGTGTGTGTACATGTGTGCACACATGCGTGTGTGTGTGTGTGTGTGTGTGTGTGTGTGTGTGTGTGTGTGTGTGTGTGTGTGTGTGTGTGTGTGTGTGTGTGTGTGTGTGTGTGTGTGTGTGTGTGTGTGTGTGTGTGTGTGTGTGTGTGTGTGTGTGTGTGTGTGTGTGTGTGTGTATGTACATATATGCATATATATATATATATATATATATATATATATATATATATATATACACACATACATATACATATATACACATGCACTCACGCACACATACACATATATATTAGATTTTTTGAGATATATAAAAAAATTTGTATTTTTTCCATATTTTAATTTTATAAATTTTTGAAATATTTAAAATGAAATTTTTTTAAAAGTGATAAGAATGAAGGATTTTAAAAGAGAATAAATGGGAGGGATTCAAATAATCCACAAGAAGGTGATATAGCATAATGTGGAAATATTGAAGGTAAGGAAAATTATCCCAATATATGTGAAAGGGAGTTAAATCAATGTAACATAAATGCATGATATATAGAAGGATGTATATGCCCCAAATTGGAATTAAATAAGTGTTTGCATGGAGATTGTAGGTAGATATATGTGATAATGTAAGTGTAATAAAAGCTATATCATGATAGGTATGAAATAGTAAAAAATGGATTGCCATAAAGAATAAGCCTTGAAAGCATTTTGAGATAGGTGATTTTCATTGTTTGAATTAGTTGGAAAATAAAGAGGAAAAGTACCCAATGTGAAAATAAAGCTAATGGATATAATAATGATTTAATAATGGATAGAATACGTAGCAATTTAGTAAAAGCAAAAACTCCTTTGTACAAATAAAAATATGCAACTATAATCCAAGAATAACATCAAGGGGATTCCTCTATATAGGCCCTATATCATTGGGGCAATACCAATATTCTATATAATTAAGATCATAGTCATAAATTTAATCATTATCATATTAAGAACTAACTTCTTAGTTTATGTTTGAAAATGTGATATGCAATTTTTATATCTTTTGTATATGTGTATGATAAACTTACTACACCATATATTTGAGTTGTTTTTTTAATATGTTCATAATTTTCTAGGATTTTTAACTATGTTCTAAAAGATAATGATCATTTATTATTTTTTGAGCATTAGGAAGAGAAGTAATTTGTGCTTTGACTTTTTCTTGTTTCTTTATGCATGAAGTAGATATAATGTTGGATTCCTTGGAAAACTTATTTGTATCATTAGACTTTATATGCATATTTTACTATGGAAATTCCTTTATGAGTTTTTTTTTCAAAAATGTGATTTCTTTCTTATCTTGAATTTGATCTTATAACTTTTCTTTTGGTAATTTTTCTTTATGTATTATTGCTTTTTCATATTTTTATTTTTGTAATCTTTCTTGCTATAATTTTGATTTTTAAATATTTTATTATTTTTAATTGTTCTATTGTATCCATATTTTCTCTTTGGTGTCCTTTAGTTTTTTAGGAGATTTAATATAAGTGGGTTGATTAATTGATTTATCTCTTATAAGATCACCACTATCAAAGATACTTTATATTTTTCTCTTCAAAGCCAAAAAACTATCTCTATGATGCCCATGTAATATATGATATGCATAATATTTTGATATTATTAAAGGATGCATATAATGTAATTTAATCAATTTGTTTTGAAGTATTTATATTGAAATCTTAGTTGGAATCTTATTGGCCTTTTTTATACTTTTAGAAGCATTAATTGCATATGTATGTTATTTATGAGGCACATGATAGATATATGAACATACATGTTTGACACTAACATATTTTGTATTATTTGTATATTATCTATTATTTTCAATTGATATATGATCTTTGAAAAAAAATAATGATGTCACTTTTTTAAATTTTCTATTAGCTTTCTCAAAGTGATTATTTGATATTTAAAGGATTCATAAGAACAAATCCTAGGTATATTTGATTTAATATGCATAAAAACACCATCAAGAGGAGATGTAGGGATAGACTCTTCCTTGATATTGATAAATTCATTGATTATATATGAGTCCCTTGATTTTTTTTTATCTATATCATGGAAAGAATTATTACTATAAAGAGATGCATTTTTATCATATGGTAACTCTATGCAGATATTATGACATTCTGGTACAAGATTAAAATCATGTGAAGATAAGAATGAGGTGGAAGTAAAGGCAACATCATGATATTTAATAGAAGGAACGTCATGAATTTCAATTGTAGCTTCTAATTTACTAAGGAAAGAGGAAGGAAGTTAATCCTCATTGGTTGAGAAAGAGGAATATCTATGATATGTAGGATTAATATCTACTATTTGTAAATAATATATAACGTCATTGACATATGCTTCTTCCATAAGTTTTTTCTTATTGTGATTTATTGATTCATTATCATAATTAAAATGCATAGCATCATTAGGGAATAGGAAAAATTTAATATCCATGATATATAAAATGAATGTAAATCCATCAAGTGAAACAAATAGAACACTTAGTGATATAAATTAATCTTGCATGTACAAAAGAGATAATATTATGAATATAATGTAATAAAAAATAAAGGTATGAAGGTGATATAGTCAAGTTTTTGAATAGTTTTATGTGATATCAAGTATAATTTCTCATTTTTTAGACACATAAATTAACATTTAAGCTAAAACAATGTACTTATGACCACCCTTTATACTCACTTAGTTCATGCCTCATTTTATAGTCTTTAGACCACCTTTCCTTCACTTTTGATGTAGATGACCCATGCCTATAAGCAACTAATGATTTAAAAATGCAAATATTCCTAATTTAAAACAATTCAAGTTTATCCCCTAACTGATCCATACTCCTAGCTTAACTATATTTTCCCTTGAGATATCAATGCACCATTTGGACTATCTCATTCTCAAGTCCTATCCACTTCCATCAGTTACATCCTCCCAAAAAATAATGTATAGTTACTCAAATTAAAACTCATATAACATGTTATTCCACACATTTATGAACCCCTATCTGAAGGAATTCATAATTGACCAATATAAATCCATAATTTGAAGTTGTTTTTCATCCAAGAGGCTCACACATTGAAAATCACCATAATTATAATTTCACATGGAGAGTAAATACCCTATTTCTCCAAATTATGAATACATGCAACCAATAGTAGCCTTGAGCTAAAGTATAAATACAAATCCAAGGTCACAAGTCATGATTGAAGTAATTAATAACACCAGAATTACACAAGCATCTAAAATTACACCAATTTTTCATACACATAACCGTGTCATGGAATAACTACATATGTTTTGATCCAAATTTAGAGGATTAGTATGTATGAAGTTTTCAAAATTTGGGTTATTGATGTCTAAAACAACTTTAACTACTAACCCATTTTTAAATTTTATCTATTTTATCAGTCATGGTCTATTGAGCTAGTATTACAAGTGAAGAGGATGACACATAATGGTTTTAAAAATAGATCCATAGTTCCTACATAGTTAGACATAACATAGATAAAATAAACATGATGTATTAGTCATAGAGCATAAAACTGTATACAATGTCAACTTGATATAAGGATTCCATCACACTACACCCCTATATTACCCTAATATCCTTATCTAAAGAGTAATCAAATCATAGTTCTTAATTCATAACATCATCACAGAGCTTCCCAGTTAATTTCATAGTTTATGCCTCAGTCTTGCATTGTCAAATTTATGCATAGTTATATTTATTTGTCATTTCCCCTTTTAGAATTATTAAAAATATAGTAATTTTTAGACCATCTTATGTTATTTATTACATATCTATAGCATTTTAATTTTATGTAGAAGTTTATATTATTTAGATAATAGTTTATATTTTTCCAAATTTGATAAAACATATTGGTGAACCCACTTATTGTTGAATAATTCCAAAGACCCTATATTATCATTAGGGTTTCATTATATTTTAAGAACTTCCATTATAATTTTTGGTTGCTAATCTTATGTTTTCCATATTCATCATGATCATAATGATTGACTCTATCTATTATTTCTTGGGTAAAAGTTTTATGGTGTTATTTACATGTTCTTTACCTACAACTTATCAAATATTTATCATGTATGTAATCCCATGGGTACATAATTGAAAGGAAATGATAACATCATATATCAATCAATGTCTTAATATTGAGAATTTATATATTTCTTATTATTGCATGGATTAGTTTGAGTTTCCACTTGTTACTACTAGATGTTAGAGGGTTCAGATGGTTCCTTTTGAAACTATTACCCCTAAACCTCACAACTATATTTTCTCACATCCTACTTTTTTTATTCTCCCTAGGATTATAGTATACTATGTGGTTCAAGTTGTTATTACTATATGAAGTAGAGGGTCTCATTAAATAAGGCAAGAGGATAAAATTTAGGCAATTACTCCTTGTCCCCAACCTAATCTAATGGGACTATTTGATTAGTCTAAAGGATATGATATTATTGATAAATTAAGGAATACACCATCTAATATTTATATTTTATAATTACTTCAAAAAGCTATTATTTTTAAGGATAGTGTATACAAAGCATTGAATCAGACACCTATGCCTCATGACATAGACCCTTCTTAATTTTTATCTATTTTTAGCACTTTGAAAGATATTTAGGATGTTAATGATGGCTTTCCTTCATAGTTAACTACTAATTGATTTTTACCTTTATTCATACAATTTCAAATCAAAATTACAATAATAAAAAGGGTTATAATTGATAATGGTTCAGGTTTTAATATTTACAATCTTAAATTCTTATATAAGATGGGTATTAACATGGATACCCTTTAAAAGACATAATAATATCAAAGGATTTTATGATGTGTCTCCCCAAGCTTAGGGTTATATCACTTTATATATTATAATGGGGCCCAAAACTCTATCTACTCAATTCCAATTAATTCCTAATACTTTAAACTATAATTTACTATTTAGTAGTCCATGGAATCCATACCTTCTAATTTACACAGGTATGTAACTTTTTTACATGATATATAATTATATATATTCCCAATCGATAATCAACCATTCAGATATTATAATATTATATAGTCTACTAATAAGAGTCCATCATAGTTGGGGGCACCTCAATATACTATAGTGCCACCACCATAGATCATTCCTATAGAAAAAATATATAAATATGAGGTTGGTGAGTCTAGTACAAATGATTAAAATGTAAAATATATAGATAGATCAAAACCATATATTTCACCTCAAAAGGTGGACCATAAGGAACATGTACATGAATTACCTTAATTAGTTAATTCAGAGGATCCAAATTTCATATATATCAAGGGCATTGATGATTATTCATATGTTAGTTATGATGATGATATTAATTCAATACAAATGAACATTTATGATTATTTATGAGGTTTTAATTTTACACCCATTGGCCCAAGTGAATACAAATATGATTCAAAGGCAATCATTCTAGTGCATATAAATACAAGATAAATAATCACTTTAGATGTGGATAAGGGAAAGAATATTTTTTACCATATCACTACTACATAGGATACATTTATATAAAGTGTCCCATGGACTAAAATTTTT
The DNA here is from genome assembly GCA_037957365.1 of Torreya grandis. Taxonomy (NCBI): domain Eukaryota; kingdom Viridiplantae; phylum Streptophyta; class Pinopsida; order Cupressales; family Taxaceae; genus Torreya; species Torreya grandis. The sequence continues at coordinate 448,252 of JARHVA010002020.1, forward strand.
TAAAATCAAACATTTATATAGAGTAGGAGATACAATACATTAATCAATGCATTATAGGTACTAACACCTCACCATTCATAAATCCAATAAACAATGTGGAACTCATTGATATAGAGATAGTTATTAGGATACAAAGAAACAATGAACATGAATACTACATGTGATGTTGCATGTGTTACTTGACATGGAATTAATTAATTTACAAATAATGCAGCATAAATCTATTAGCAAGTTGTCAAATTAAGAGGGAAAACCCTTTTTTCACTTTTATAGAATAATGAGGCATGCTACAAATACTTGCTCAACATTACAACAAAAAATTCATAAATAGAAGGCTAGATGAACTATTTATATTATACAAACCATAAAAAAACCTACTAGAGATCAATGACAATGTCACATACATAGAAATTACTACCATTACAAGAACAATCCTTTTACTATTCATTTTTTATTAAGAATGAGTATAAAAAACATGTATAAATAGATGAGGACATAGATCCAAATTTATGCACACTTATAATTTTTTAGTATATAGGGCATGATAAATATTAATTTCAAAATGTTATATACTTCCAAGATTCAATAGGAATTATTAAAATGTAAATTACATGTGATCCCAAAGATGTGGACATGTTATTTTTTTTATACACAAGGGAACTCAGTTACAAGCCACATTGGAGAAGCAATGGTTGCACAAAATGGAAGTTATAATTGATAATATACAAAAGCTTCTTATGCTCAAATTTGAGGATAATATAATTCACATTCTTCATGATGGTATAGATGAAAATCATAAATTTAAGAATGAGAAATAGGGATAAAAGTTGGTTTATCCAAAAAAACTCACATGAGCTTTCTTAAACAATAGAGAAACATTCTATATGGATACAAAAGATTCAAAACAATGTCAAAGATAAGGCTACAGTTGTAAATCATGAATAGTAGGATGACTATAGTGATGATGATCTATATGAGTTTGATAGATTCATAATCTGGCACTTGATGATCTTCTACCGGATACACCTTTCAATTATCCACATCCCTTAGATGTGATGTTTTATTTTTATATTATCATGTTGTTCCATTAATTCAAAAATACAAAAATGTTAAGATATTCTAGAAAAATAAAAAGTAGGACCTGTGCATGATTTATGTAGTCTATTCACATCAATTAATTTGTGCTCATTATATTTAGTATTTATCTATTTATCCAATTTTTATCTCTAAATGATTTAAAAATTATACATGAGTGAATGCAAAACATACAAGTGTCCATTTATAGACACAATTTCAAATCATTTTATTAACTCAGACTCAAAAATTACAAACAGACAAAAAATCTCTGCCTAGGCAATGGTACACTATGCTATTGTTTGATTTTATCGATATCATCCAAGTGAACATGGGCTAAAAACTATTAGATTCAAACAAGTCACATGCCTCCTCCATATTGTTTATACTTCAAAAATTTCACTAGGGGAATCATTTTACATATGTTCTATCATTATTTGGATATACATTATTGTTAATACATTTACATTGTGCAAAATATATTGATATTGCTTACTTACATGCACATTTCTATCTTCCTAGATACTTGAGTTTTTACATATATCAATGTTAAAAATTACTCATGTTTATCAATTACATATAATATTGCATGATTTGCATGTTTTTATTCTTTTTTTTTTGTATCCTTTATTTTAAATTATGGGCATTTGAACATGTCCTTACATGTGGCTCTAAGCCTATTCAATATTTATATTTTTGTATGAGTGATATTTGAATATGTCCCTTCTATGTGTCCCCTTGTCCTTATGTTGTGTGCTTTGTGTGTACTATTTTTATGTGTGCATAATGGTCTTGACACTTTTTTTCTCTTTCTTGCTCATTTTTTGATGCCATGATAGACATCATGCATTTTTCATGTTTTTGATATTATGATCAATGTTATGGATCCATTCATGAGTAGTTCTATATTTTAGTACTCAGTTTTGATCACTTATTTATGTGATTCATTAATAATATATATATTTATAATGTCACTATGTATTCTTATTAACACATACGTATTATAATATAGCCATTTTTTCCTCAATTTACATATGATGATGCCATGCTCCTCCATGTTATCATTACTACTTATATTTACATCTTCTCATAACATCTCTCACATGACCATTTATTTTTAGTTAATTTATTTAATAGGGTACAAAACTTACCTCAAAATAAGGGGAATACACAATGGATTTTCTTAGATAACAAGCTCCTATAGTGCAATTTATAGACAAAATTTTGTAGGTTTTACATAGTTGATCAGGATTCATACCTATAAATCACCCAAAAAGTAGTTTTAGATCAAATCACTCCATTTCAAAAAGGTAATAGATTGACCATGTAAAAAAAATGAAATTTTGTCCTACCAATTAAAAATAACCATTTTTATAAATTCTCATAATCATAAGCAGTATAGATCAGTTTCCCTAGTCATCATTTTTAGAAAAACACTCAGATTTGTCTCATATTTACTTAATTTGTGTGCATCATATTGGAATGTGTTTTGGATATCAAAAAAAAAAAAAGAAACTAACATTATATTAATTAGTTATAGGATCCATATACACCCAAATATCATATCAGGGGCATGTGTATAACACATGACCATATCCTTGCTCAATTTTGCACTAGTTTTACATATGGAATGAAAATCCATGTCATTATTTATATTTTATACACTAGACTTAGATCATACTATTTTTTACACCAATTTTGTGCCATTTTTTCACTATAAATGAGACTTATTCCATATTTAATGGTTAGTTCACCCTTTTAAACTAGTTTTTTGAACCACTTTTACACCTTTTTTTCACCATGGTAAACATTAGAATTTGAATAGGTAATTAAAACTAATCTACCACTTTGTGTGTGAAAAAATGGATTTAATAACACCTTTATTTATTAATCACAATAAAATATTAATGAGGATTTGTGCATGTATAATCCAATCCAAGTTATTTAACAAAGAAGAAATTTCCAAGGATCTCACCCTCTCTAGTCACTAATTTTGTAGTAGAAAATAAAATGGTCCACGTACTCAATTACTTGTATTAATTCCTTATTATTACATCTATAATTTTTAATTATATTGAATTATTTATTTTATCTTAATTAAGGACTTATTTTATTCATGTGTCATTGTAGGTTTTGTGTGAAGCATAGTTCAACATTGTGGTCTACTTTCAAGGCCTTTCTTCATGGGTATGTTTAGGTATACATTTCCATTCTACTCTAGTAATTTTTATTTGATACATTACTAAAATAAAATGGGTATAAATTTAGACATAAATGACCATTTAATCTAAATTATTATACTTTTGACCATCCTTTATACCTACATATTGCATGCCCATTTCGTGGTCTTTCGACTGTCTTTCCTTTGCTTTATATGTAATTTAATTTGCATATAATCAATTAATGATATTTTAATATACCTTTTCCTCATTAAAAATATATTATCCTTATCCCCATAACTAATCACTACTTTCATATCAATTATATTTTCTCCTAAAATAATAGCATGTCATTTAGACTATCTTGATCCCCAATCCTGTCTAGTTTTGTTGGTCGATTAATCCTACAAAATAATGACTAGTTTATAAAATTTAAATTCATATAATGGTTTGTTGTTCATTTATAAAACACTATACAAATTAATTCCTAATTGATAATTATAAATCCATAATTTCAAGTCATTTTTCACCCAAAAGGCTAACTCATTTAAAAGTGATAGAATTATAATTTCACATTGAGAAAAATTTCCCTATGTCTCCAATTTTGAATACATACAACCTTAGTATCCCCAAGATAAAATATGGATACACCTTCAAGATCACAAGTCATATTTGAATCACCTAATTGCATCATAATTTCACAAGCATCTAATATCACACCAATATTTCACACGCCCCGTTGTAGTATGGGATAACTACATGGAGTTTGATCTCTAATAGAAGTATTAGTATCTAGTTAGTGTTTAGGACAGGGGTGTTTAGGTCTATCATAACTTCAAATGCTAATCCCTTTTTTTGATTTTATCTATTTTATATTTCATGGTCCATTAAACTAGGGTTAAATGTGTATAATATGACGTAATGGTTGTGTAACAAATCAAGAGTTATAGCATAGTTAGATAGATCACATAGATGATGTGAGCCTACCATATAAGTTTATGAGCTTAAAATTATATAGGAATTCTATGTGCCCTAAGGACACCAACACACTACACCTCTATTTAATTCTAATGGCCTTATTTAAAGAGAAAGTGATACACTAATCTTGATTCACAACATCATCATAAAGACTTTGTCAATTTCATAGTTTTTGTCTCACTCTTATATTTTCAAATTTATAGGTAAGTTATATTTCTTTATTGTTTCTTCTTTTAGTATATTTACAAATATACTAGGTTTCAAATTAAATTATGTCATTTATTTCATCACTAGAGCAATCTAATTTTAAGTAGAAAAATATATCTTATTTAGGTAAATAAAGTCTATTTTTCAAAAATTTATAAAACACATTCATATATTAGCATCAACATAATATTTTATAATAATAAATATAGAGGTTAAACTGTACATGTAGCCCACTATCTCATATTTGTGGGTATTATGAGAAAGACTTGCTCAAGTGATACGTTCCTCTCAAGTGTACCATAAATCAAATGGATATAAGAGGTTTACTATGGTATAAACATGGACCCTAGGAATTTATAATATACAATGAGGTATGTGGAAACTAAAATCTATGTTTAATGTTATACATTGGCTATAAATATTGGGGCAATACCCCTCACACCACAGTGTTGGTAAAACATATCACCATGTAGCCTACAAAGAAAGTCACTAAGTAGTTTAAAATTATTGGAACATAGTTTATAAAAATAATTGAAAGTAAATATAAAATCAAATCAAATTTTTTTTATGTATATAAATCAAAAAAATCAACCCAAGGTAGAAATAAATAGATTTTATGTGTCAGATGTATTTCTGAGGTGACAAGATAATTCTTTCTATATTAGATTATTCTAAGTTTGAAGAAGACTAAATTTTGGTTTCAAATTTATATCCAATATTGAATAATTATTTATTTTTAGTGTTGGGAATTTATATAAATTTTTATGAAATCCTAAGACAAAAGTCAAGCAAACAACAAGTGGTACTCTAAATAAAATTTAGGTTTACTAGAATGTTTAATGTTATTATCTAGAAGTGTACTATATTAAGTTATATTAATAAATGTGTGATTTTTAATAAAATTTATACTAAGAATAGATAAACTATTTAAAACTAATATATATTTATAGAAATATACAAATATCAATGTAGAACACAAAATTTATAGAATTAGAAATGAGATAGAGATATTAAATTGAAAAAATATATGTAAACATAAATTGGTTCTAATTTATTACTGACTTTTAAACTTTATTATTGACTTAAAATGGATGTAAATACCCATGAACTATGCCACATTTGAAATCAGGACATAAAACTATACTATGACAAGGTCACATAAAAAAGACAAGGTTACACTACAACCTTGTGTATTGACTATAAAGATACCTTGGTTGACTATGTGAATTATTTACTAATATTAATGAGTGTGCATGTCTATTAATGTTTATTATTTTATCATGTGTCCATGTTTATACATGGATGAAATTAAAAACAAAAACCCTGGCTCTTGCACAATAAACCAAATAGAGATCAAATTTCAAAGGGGGTAATATAACTAGCTTAATAACTTAGTGTTAACATTTTGGCCTCACAAACCAAATGTTAGCTCCCATAATTTTAAGCTTTGATGACCATTATATTATCTCAATTTTATATGCCCTATAGTGTCCTTATTTTAAGGAAAAAATGACTAACACAGGTCTTGAGAATCCAAACCATCATATGCACGTCAAGTAGGGATGAATAGATTAGCTCAGTTGTACATATAATAAATAGACCTACAAGATCAACCAAAGCTAAAATATTGAATGATCATTATGGAATTTATCCCAAGACCATCCCCTAAAAAATTGGTGCCTTGATGAGCCCTTTATCTCAAGTTACAAGCATTTAAAATTAAACTTGTAGAATATGCATGCATGCGGATGTAAAACTTAATCCATGGGAACTAACCATTTAGATTTAAATAATCCCAAGAATGAGAGAGCAACTAATAAGTGTCCAAATTTTATGATTTAGGATGAAGATCTAATGGTGAGTGTGTAACATGATGATGTTAGTGGGTCTTAAGATCTAATGATACACATTCATTCATACCTTAGAGATCAATGGTGAGCATCAAGTCAAAAACATTAGCATGAATGTGTTGATGCCAAGTGGAAATATCTTAGGTACCTATGAGATAATCCAATGGTGAAAATCAATTGAAAAATGTTAGTGGACCTAAATAGATCAACAGTGCATATGTAATCATACACAGAGATCTAACAGTGAGTAATGAGTCAACAAGTCAATGAATCTTGAATCCAAAGGAGAAGCTTCCAAGTGGCAAGATCTCAAGTACCTATCAAAATATCAACAACTCATGTGCATTCATATAAAATTATATCTATGTTGTGCACAAGTTCAATGAGTCAAAGGATTGATAGTAGGATCTTGTAAAATAAATAAATAACTGACACTTGGCTCAGGGTCCCAAATTAAGATCAATGGTCAAAATTAAGAGTCAAAAGCTAATGTAAAATGAAATTGACTTGGGTCGAATAGGAAGAAAACTATACAAATTTACTCATCATCATTAAATATTGATCAAATACCATCTATCAAGAAGACCTATGTTTAGATTTTAAAAAGAGGGTAGATGTATGATCTTAGAGAAATGTCTTAATAGTCAACATGGTCTTTTTATTGACACACACCTACTTAAAGTGGACAACCATGGTTTGTTCTAGTCCATGCATATGAAGACTTTATCCTTATATTAGAAGTATGTAAAGGATTGGCATTAAAGTGTTTATCTTGGAGTTCAAAAGGAGTTTCCATGTTGTTCATCTACTCTTCACATGGATATTTTCATGCACTTTCAATTATTAAGTATCAAATCATGTATGGGAAGGCTAAATTGGAGTTAACCAGTCATCAAGTGCCAAATCATTCTCAATTGACTATGTAACTACTTTTTAATGTATCTTCCATAGACTCCATGCAAATAAAGGTATTCAAATGCTTCAAACTCAGCTTCAAGCTTGAGTTAATAATTGAGGAGGGGCATAGTTTTCATGCAAAGTTTTTCCAACTTAATAAGGGCTCACAACCTTCCTTTCGATGCTAGAATTGAAGATCATGCATGAGTTTGAAGATTTTAATGATATTTTAAGACTTTGTTTAATATTTTAAAAGGACTTTAGTCTTGAGTTAATTCAAGTAAGACCGATCCTTGTCTTCTCTTGACCACATTGGCTAGAGTCTTTCCTTTTGGGCTATATATATGTAGGCTCTTGAAACCATTTTAAGATCTCTAATGCTAGTATATAGAGAGACACAAAAATTGTAACTTACACCATAAAATCAATAAAGAGTTTTGTTTATAGATTATTTTATGGTGGTAGTGTGCATTATTGATTGTGTATTTACATATAAGTATGATAGTTGTCATCTTTTATGGGTCTTTCCCTCACCTACCAATATAATTTCATATTCAACAAGTTAATTAAAGAGATAAGAATAGAAGTTGAAATGAATATTATTTGTATGTAGTGTCTTTAGAGACATTCATGCACATACCTTCAATCTAAAAATATTATTTCAAGCCTTCCTTTGAAATATTGGTGTTTAGGACTAATCTGTAGAGTTTCTTCTGATCCATATGTGTGCCTTAGTTTCAAAGCTTTCAAAGGATAAATAACTATTTAGGTGCATCACCAAAGTTAAAGTAGGTTTCATTTTTAGTTTCTTCCTTTCCTTTTTCATCCCAATAATCAATAGTTCAGTAAGTAGTGAATAGAGATATAATCAAAGGAACTAGCCTCATCAAAATATAGAGGTCTAATCTAGATATAGGCATCCCATAGCCTTAGATCATTCCCATGTTAATTCAAGTATGAGTTAGACTTGAGCAATCTGATTTCTATTGGGTATTATTTGTATATCTAATAGTTCTAACAAGGCCTAATGGGACCACTTATTCACACAAAGTGAATCATTCTTATATTTTCATACTTTTCATTCCCCCAAGAGTTGTCACAAGATCCTCTATAAAATGGAAAGAAGCATTTTTCACTGAGTTACCCTTCCAGTCAACAAAGAAGAATAAATCCTCTCAGTCAAATTTAAATCCTATACCTTTTATTTCCCCTATTTTTATACAAAATCCTCCTATTAAATCCAATATTATTTAACCAGACATTGTTATAAATCCCATACGTTAGATGGTTGTTCCCAGAAGACAAGCTTTTATGCCATTCAATGATAGTAGTCCTCTTAATCTTACTCAATAGGATGATAGTATAGCTTATACTCTAAAGGATCTTCCTTATTTTATATGAGAAAACCTAGTTACTCTTATATAAAATATTATAGATATTGATAACCTTTGTTTAGTGCATCATGTGACTCAGGGAAATGTAGTAATAAGGTTGTTAGCAACTTATTTCAAAGGGAAAGCATTTCAATGGTACAGGGTATTGGCTCTTACATCAATCAAAAATTGGGATCAGATTACAATAATCACTTTGAAGACAAAATTGATCATCTTTCACTAATGGATCAGATTACAATAATCAAGAGATTAAATCATGAATTCATGGTGGATTTCAATTACAAGTTCTAGAAGACTTGGGACAAAATTCTTTCAACATTCAAGCATACACCCAACTATGCCTTTTGGTACTATCTGAAAGCTCCCAATTCAGATGTGGCTATGATGATTCAATCCATGGGAGGGAACACTCTATTTGAGGCTTTTGTAGTGGCAATCAAGACTAAAAATTACCTTATACAAGCATGCAAGGTATCTCCAAGGCTACCAATGCCTCTCTTTCTAGAGATTCATCCTCCAACTCCAACTATCACTCCAGTTCTAGATTTAACAAAGTTTTATCACATAGAAGGTGATCAAACTAATAGATTAAGGAAGATAGAGAGTCTTCTCAATACTCTTAAAAATAAGTTGGTTGTAATTGAAAGTCAATAAGCTCCACCATACTGGCCATATCAAAATACTAATTAGAATTATCATTATAATAGGCCATCCTATTAGTCTAATCAATAAGGATAAGGGTAGAATTTTCAAACAAGGTAATACAATCCCAATTCTCTAAGCAATTCCAGAACTATAGTGCCAACTCAAAATAATTATGCTTAAGAAGGACAATGGAACAATCAATGGAATCAAGTAAATAACATGGTAATGGCTCCAACTAGTGAGAATTCATATCATTCTTACATGCAACAAGATTTAGTTCCCTCTTCATATGAAAACTAGCCACCTTCTCAAATAAAGAATCCTCTCTAACACATGGACACATTCCTTCATTCACTTAAGAAGAAGTGCCAAATCAACAAGGAAAATATAGTGGTAAATCACCTATTAAATCTATGTTTGTTAACTTCTAATAAGGTGATAATTCTTTTGAGCACATAGAAGCAAATCAAATTCAAAATATGCCTAATGTTGATAATTCACTTACAACCCATACTAGATCCAAGAAAAGGGCAATTGGTGAAGGTTCAAGCCCTGATAGGGAAGCTCATTTTCCTTCTTAGCCATCAAAAAAGACCACCACTCATGAGCTGCCTCAAAAGATATCAAATTAGTAAGTTCAATATCCAAAGGGATAGAATGTGAAAGGGCCTTAAATTCCTCAGTTCATAGAACATTTAGGAGCCCTTCTTGCTCCTAAATTGTAGTCAAGGACAACCACTTCACTCAATATTGTGGATCACATGAATACAACTTCAATATTAATCTCTATGTGGGATATGTTGCTAATCCCAAGATAAAAGGAGTATTTTTAAGAGGAGCTTTCAAAACTCAATACCTCTTATAGACCACCCAAAAAGGAAGGAGTAAGTGTTATTCTAACCAACTCTAATCTAGTTTTTGAGCTTCAATTTCCTAAGGTAAATAATCCTCCTTCATTCTATCTTTGAGTTGTCATAAGAGATTATCTTGTCCATAATTGTATGATTAATATTAGAGCTAGTACTTATATCATGCCTAAATCCATAGCTAAAAAACTAGGACTCAAGTATGAACCTCATGAAAAAGGTGTGTTACAGTTGGTTGCTTATCCTGCTAAGATGTGGGCATCCTCAAAGATCTTAAGATTTTGCTTTTTGCTTGTCCAAATTTCACCATTTCATAGGATATAGTTATTTTTGATTTACCTCCATATTTTTCACTATGCCTATCTTGATATTTTACCACTAAAATAGGAGGTTACCTTTCTTCAGATTGGTCATACATAGTTTTTAGAACCAGATATGGAACTAAAGTCACTATAAGATCACAGCCTATTTCCATATTTCACCTTGAACCATATATTCCAAATACGTCTAAGATGAATTGTAGTATTTTAAAAGAAGATGAGGATACTATTGATCAAGAACCTTATAATCCACTTGAAGGTATATCATATCTACTCTTAGATGAGTGGGATACTAATAACCATGGGTATGAAGAAGCTATTTTTGGTGTCTACTGCATGCATGAAGAAGGTGACTCATTGCCTAGTCTCACTAGCTCAAAGCAAGATCAAAAAGGGTTAGGGAATATGTTCTTTGATGGATACAGATAAAATAATGGAAGTGGGGCTGGTGTAATGTTGGTTTCACCTCAAAATCAAAGGTATTATTATTTAATTATATTTTAGTTCAGTTTTACATCAAATAAAGTAGAGTATGAAGCTCTTATAGATGGCCTTCAGTGGGATAGAAAGAGAGGTATTAAAGTTTTGTAGGTGAAAGGTGATAGTGAGTTCATAGAGAAACATGTCAGAGGTTTAAGTGTATAAAATAAACCTCTCTTAAAGGCCTGTAAACACAAATTTTGGGACCTCATGAAAGATTTCCTAGCATTTGATATCCACTCCATTCCTAGAGGAGCCAATCAACATGCAGATAGACTTGCATCCATAAGAGCACAATGTAATATAGTGGATCATCTCAAGGATAATAAATATTAGACCCAAATCAAATTTATATGTAGGCCTTTATTTCTAAGGAATGAGGTAAGTTATCAAGTCTTTGATAGTGACAAATAGATAGCCTATTTCCTATAGAATGAGGTGGAATTTTACTCAAAGAATCAAAATAAATTACAATGCCAATATGAATATTAGATTGTGTAATTAAGATCAAACAATATTCATAAAGGTTTATTAACTTTGGAAAGAATTTTCAATGAAGATTATTAGTTTAAAAAGTAAAAGGTAAGCATATCTTCTAAGGAAGAACATTATGAGCAAGTTCACATAGTTGAAGGTAAGCAACTCAAGTGGGGTAAAGTGAACACTAATTCTGAGAGAGTAGATTTCATTTCATTATCTAAGGAATTCATGGATTTTTTTACTTGGGAATATCATGATTACAAAGTTTTAAACCCCAAATTAGCATAGCATACTATTGAGCTTAAACAAGATGCAAAGCTAGTAAGATAAAAGTAAAGACCAATCAATCTCAAGGTTTAAATCCTCATGAGAAAGGAGCTTACCAAGATGATTGGGTCAATTATAATATTTCTTATCAAGCACCAACATGGGTATAAAATATTGTACCAGTGAGAAAGAAGAATGGAGAGATAAGACTATGTGTGGATTTCAAATATTTGAACAAAGTGTCACTAAAAGACCACTATCTTCTTCCTTCCATGGATCAAATCTTTCAGAGAGTATTAGGTTCACAAATATTCTCTTTACTAGATGGGTACTCAAGTTACAACCATATATTTTTGAAATATCAATATTGGTACAAAATAGCTTTCACAACCAAATGGGGTATTTATACCTACCAAAAGATGACTTTTGGGATCTCTAATGTTGGGGCCACTTTCCAAAAGGCAATGGATGTTGAATTTCATGGAATTTTGATTTAAATGGTCTTATTTTATCTTGATGACATTAATATATTTTCAAAATATACTAATGATCATCTAACACACTTAAGATTTGTTTTTGATAGATGCAGATAATTTGGAGTTTCTTTGAATCCAAAGAAGTGCATCTATTCAGTACATGAGGGGAGACTTCTTGGGCATGTAGTGTTAAAATATGGTCTATATATTGATCTAGAGAGAATAGAATAAATCCTTGTTCTATAATTTCCAAAACATAATAAAGGATTATAAAGCTTCTTAGGCAAGATCAATTTCATCAGAAGATTTATTCCTAGATTTGTAGAATTGGTAAGGCCACTCACTCAAATGCTTAAGAAACATCAATAATTCACTTGAATTAAATAGGGTAAGAGAAGTTTTTAATCCATTAAATAATCAATAATATAAGATCCTACTTTTTTTAATCCATATTTTAGTAAGGATTTCTTTATGTATGCTTTTTCTACATTTAGTATAATTTCAGCCATGCTTATGCAACAAAATAGTGAAGGTTTGGAGCAAGCCATTGGTTTTTTTAGTCAAGATTTGGAATAATATGAGGAGATGTATTTTTTATTTAAAATAATTTAATTTTTATTATAATATGTTTGAAAAAATTTAGACATTTGGTTTTAAATAACAAGATTATACTAATGGTATCTCATTTTAATGTGAAGGATTTCATCCTCAACAAAGACTTAAGTGAAAAGAGGGCTAGATGGGTCACTAAGTGAAAGGAATATGATATTGAAGTAAATTTCACAAATATATTCAAAGGCAAAATATTGTGTGAACATATTTCAAAATATGTGAAGGAAGAAAAAGAGATAGTTTTGACACTTCAAGACACACAACAGGAAGCTGAAACTACTTCTCGATCTAGCTAGACATAAGACATTGCTAGATTCCTTCAAATAGGGGAATGTCCAATGGGATTAGATACATCAAGGAGAATAAATTTTAGTCTAAAATAAATACCATACATTCTAATTTATGGATTTATTTTCAAAAAATACATTGGAGGTATGATTTTAAGGTGTGTTAAAACTAATCGATTTGATAAGCTTTTTGAGCATTTTCATGATAGTTCTTCTGAAGGTTGTTTTTCAGCCAAGAACATAGATGTAAAAATAATTAGATATAGTTAATTTTTGACTAACTTATTTATATATGCACATACATGGATTATGAATTGTGCAAAGTGTGCAATGTTTGTAGGAAAATGGAGGCTAGTTGATATGCCACTGAGGCCTATTCAGGTTAAATAGCCTTTCATGTAGTGGGGTTTAGAATTCATTGGCATGATACATCATCCATCCAGTATTAGTTATAATTGGGTCTTGATGGCTACATATTATTTTACCAGGTGGGCAGAATTAGTGCCTTTGAAAGAGGTAAATGATAACTTTGTACTTGAATTCTATTAAAGTCTAGTCACCCATTTTAGAGTACCTTCCACTAGAATATCAGATAATGCTTTAGCATTCAATAGTGAAAATTTATGTGAATGGGATATTGATGAAGGTATTTATCTAACATATTCATCAAATTACTATCCATAGGGTAATTGACTAGTTAATTCCACTAACAAGAACCCGATTCAGATCATCAAAAGAATTATGGAAGATAATCAGAGATCTTGGCTTACAAAGTTAAAAACTACTTTATGTGATGATAGGATCACCCCCAAGAAGTAAATTGGTCATTAACATTATCTTAATTTGTGGAAGAGAATCAAATTTTCCTATTTCATTAGATCTTCTAGCTTTGGAGATTGCACACCAGCTAAAGCTTCTAGAAAGTGATGTAATGGAGGTTAGGATGAATGAACTAAGAAAATTAGAGGAGATAAGAGATGATGCCATACATACCATGTGGTCAAACTAGTAGCAAGTCAAAAAAAAATTGACAAAAGAGCTTCATCAAGGATATTCTAGCAAGGATACATAGTACTTGTTAGGGACTAAAATTGCACCCTAGTTGAGCAAGGAGATTGTTTAGGCCTCCTTACTCAAAATCTATTCCAACATTAGAATGACCCTAGGCTATAGGTATCCTATAATGGGGTCAGACCTCTAGTATTTTTAATGAGGCTAGCTCCTTTGATGGATCATTTATCTCATTTACACACTACTATAACCTAATAATGACCAAGGAAGAGAGAGAGAGAGAGAGAGAGAGAGAGAGAGAGAGAGAGAGAGAGAGAGAGAGAGAGAGAGAGAGAGAGAGAGAGAGAGAGAGAGAGAGAGAGAGAGAGAGAGAACATGAAAGGGGAAACCTAAGATAATAGTGGTGATGCACCTAATTTATTATTCAACTAACCCTGCTTGACTCTTAGAACACTAATGAAATAATTAAAATATAAGATCCAAAATCACAAATATATATCATACATCAATGTTTTATGAAGAGGCTCACCAAATGATCTAAGCTGAGGGAAATGAAGGAGAGGTTTAAATTAATACACTAACCAATCATAGCATCCACATACAAGCTTCAATCAAGAGATGTAGAATACTAAACATGACTTGCATAACCAAATGAACTAGTAACTAGGTGAGATCATAATTTTATAGTGGAAAAACCTATACCAAATATGAAAATTTGGCATGTAGATACTATACCAGAATAATGAAATCTAAAACATAGTCTTCTATTCATCTTTAAGAGGTTACAAGCTCTATCTTGGTAGAGTTTGGTCATGACCAAGAGAGGGAGTAGAGAAAATATAGAGAGGATCCATTTTTTAGCTCAAAAGCCTCTATTTATAGTAGAAAGGAGAAAGAGAGATAGTAATAATGCCTTGAAGAATAGATTAAAGTCCCTGAGATCAAGAAGTGAGGTGGCATCACTTGACTACTTTTTGTTTGCATGTCTTGATCAATAACAAATCTTCTATTATCTCACTAATCCCTAAGCTCCTCTTATTATCTAAGAGTATTCCACTAGAGATAAGGTTTTGTCCATGATCACTAAGTATTTTTTATTAGAATCAATCCCCTTAGCTACTTCTTCCACTATTAGTTCACTACCTTGGGACCCTATGTCCACTTGATGTTCTCATGAAGATAAAATCCTTGAATCCTAATACTAACAATCATGCCATGCCTTGATCAATAGAGTACCTAATTTGATGATGATGAAGCCACACTGATAGATGAGCCCTTTTACATTTATCACATACATGTTCCATTTTTATAGATCTACTATAGATGAAAAACCAATATAAGGACATTGGTTTTCCTATAGTCCTTATATTAAAACAAACCCATAGACCAAATCTTATTTTGGACTCTATTAGGTCCAAAAAGACCCACTTTATCTTTGTAAGAGCCAAGATTTCATTGTCTATGGATTATTCCTTAGAAATGGAAAACCAATCACAAGAATGAACACTACAAGCGAAAAACATTGAACCAAAGGTTAATATTTAACTCTAATGGTGGTCCCTTATATTATATATATCCTACTACGTAAGTTAGACTTCTCCATTGTGTTTGAACCAGCTTTAGTGGTATCAGGAAGACCCTATAAAACCCTACTTTCCATGGTTGAAAATAGATTTTTATCCTTCATCAAGAATCATGGGCCTACCTTTGCTCCAATTGGTTTTCAAAATTTAATTCAGCTCATTGACACATTGACCATCTCACTCTATCAATTTCAATCTATACAAATGGATTAGAACCATCAATCCTCTACCAATTTAATGCATCCATGAAACTTGGCATGCACACATTCATCCTTAAAATTCTCTAACACTTTGACCTCCACTTACCATTATATTTGAATGCTTGATCAAACACCAACCATTGATCGACTAGGACCCACTATTTGAAAACCAATGACTAGTTCATGATATTAAAATTAATGTCCTTACACCCATCAAATTATGTTCACATGACTATCATCAATAGTCATGTGATCATCAAATTTAAGCTCAATAGGATTTGTCTTGCTCTATCTTAAAATTGACATCCCACTAGCCATCATTGAATATCCTATAGAATGTGATTAACATCTTGCAAACCATCAAATTTAAGCATAGATAGATTTTTTCTTGATCTTTATTATGATGTGAGAATGAATTTATTATGTTTCAAGTCCATTTTGACTAACTTTTTAGATTTATATCTTGAATCATGATAATCATGGAGGCACTAAACTTTCAAGAGATGTTCTTTTGGTCAAAAGGAATAAACCCATTTGATCCACTATTCCTGGGAGCTTTCTATGTGAAGATATTAAAATCATAATTTCCACTAGTCCTACATAATGTCCTAGCTCATAAATAACTATGGAAACTTGGCAAATTCTATTTGAGGAGCCAAATTTGAACCTGCATAACTCCTAATTTGATTCGGTGGATGACCAAAAACTTAGCATGTAGTAACTAGGGACCAAGATTATGAATAACATTATTTATTTTTTTTATTACAGATTCTTTATGGCTCCTGTGCGTGCGCTCCCTCAAAATTTGAAATCAACTGTTGGGATCCCGACGGCCGGTGTGGCTATGGCTACCGTTACAGGTGGGGATTTTTTTGCAAGTAAGGGGAGGGATCTGAATGCCCCTAAAGCGATTTATTTTGCGGGGGGAGGAGATACTACGGCCTTGTGTTTAGCCTATGCTCTTGGTTCAGGGTATGGACCTAGGGGAAGAACTTTCATGGATGTGGTGGCCTTCGAAGTGGATATACATGATGCTTTGCCTCATGCATCATTTGGGCCAACCCATGCGTTTCACCTGTAAGTGCTTTAAAACCTATTAGGGTAACTCTAGAACCTAAACTAGTGGAAAATATCTTCCAATCGAAAGAATGGTTTTCCTCTTGTGTAGCCATTTTTTGTTTCCATGGTTTCTGGCCCTCTCTTGTAGATTTAAAGAACTGGATTTCTAAGAACTGGACACAAATCAAAGACGGTCAAATCCTTCCTTGCGCCAGGGGGTTTTTTATAATAGTTTTTCAATGCCCTGAAGATAGGAAGTCTATATTGTGTCACAATAATTTTTCTTGCCAAGGCAGATATCCTCTTATGGCCAAACCTTGATATAAGGATTTTAATCCTCTCTTGAAATCCTTTAACAAGCTCCCTATATGGGTGCAGCTCCCTTATCTTCTGATACACCTGTGGCAAGAGGAGGTTTTTAAAACCATTGGAAATGCTAATAGGGGATTTTTTATATAAATAAGATAGTGTGATTCCATTCCACTCGAGGTGTGCATGATTTTTGGGAGATCTGGATGTTTCTAAGGGCCTTCCTGAGGTAATTTGCCTTAAATCCCCAAGGGGTACCTAGACACAAATTTTGGATTATGAGGGGATCCCTTTTTGGTGTAGGATGTGCCACCAGATGGGACATATTGCTGCTCGTTGTGTTGCTGGGAAATCCAATCCCAGACGTTTACCTTCTTGGTGGCCTAAGGTTTCCTCTAAACATAACATTGACAAACAACCTCTGGAAGCAACAACTGATTCCAAGTCTGAGAATGAGGAAAGTTCACAATCTGAACTGGAAGTTGAAGAGGAATCATTGGTGAAACATTCTAATGAAGCCCTTGCGGAGGTGGTGGTGAGTGATATAGCTGAGCCAGAGGAGGAGGTGGTGGTCTCTTCCCCTGCTTTGGAGAATCTTTCTAAGAGCCAGACTGTGTATGATTCTCACAAGGATTTTATGCCCACTGGAATCCAAAGATCATTGTCTTCTGAGGCATGGGTTGTTGAGGCAGCTAAGGTAGAGGACGGTTGGACAGCAGTAAGGAGAAAGAAGTCTAAGCCTTTGGTCCCTCCTCTAGAAATGAACCTTCGGTCATGTAAAAAAAAAAACCTTAACTTTAAAGACTCATCTAAAGTTCCATTTTGCTAACTGGTTTTTTGGGGTCAGTAAACTGGTTGCTTTTCTGGTTTACTGGTTACTGGTCTGGGAGGTTGTTCAGCTTATTGTTCCTGCTGGTTAACTTTCAGATTAGTGTTTTGATCAGCTATTTTTTCTGGTCATATTTGTTGGTAATAGGCCCCTGTAAAACCTAATTTTGGTACTTTTTTGTAATCAAGTTCTTTTGTTAACCTAGTTGTGCTTTATGGTTTATCTTTCACCTTGTTGTATAGGGTTTTGGGGTCCCTTCAAAACCTGTTTTTACCTTAATCTAAAACTAGGGACCAAGATGAACAAACCCATGTGACCATTTTCCTTTACAACTACCACATGTGGGAGATATATCTTTGTTAAGATGCTCATTTGGCTCTGCTTGAACTTCTTTTAAAATAGCTAAGTATGGGAAAATAGTGGAATTTGGCTAAGAAGACAACTTTGGATCTCCATAACTTTTGATGTGCTTCAATGGAGGACCTAAAACTTGGTGCATATAAACTTGGCACAAATGTGAAAAAACTCATATGACCAATTTTACTTGACTCATCCACATGTGTGAGATATGATGTCAATAAAGTGTCTACTTAGAAAATCTTCCACTAGACCCAAGATGTCTAGATGAACACAATAAAAAACCAGATGGATCCATTACATTCACACACTTGTTCCAAGAACTCTTGACATCCCAAAGGGTCTCTTCAACTTGTTCCATGCTCCAAATATTTAAAACACATGAGAACCTAATCTATATAGGTATAAACCTAGAATGTGTGCCAAGTTTAGCCAACATCTTTGGTGACTCATAGGGGTTGCATGCCTGTGTATGTAAAAGAACCCAGACCATGTGCCTAGTCTAGTCCATTAGACATGGAGTCTCCTCTATGACTCCAACATATTAACTTCCAATCTTTCTCTAACCTCCTTTGAAAAAAATACAAGGACCAAAATAGAATAGAGTTCCCAAGGTAATTATTTAAAAGGAAACTAATATAAAATAGGGACAACAAACAAATGTGCTAGAAATAACACTTAGAGGAATACATGAAAATTAGTCTAATATGTACATGGATGAAATTTACAAGTATATTCCACATTGGTCAAATTGGAAACTTTTTTGTGCACCTTTAAACTTTGAAAAATACTTGACTTTTCTTGATAGCTCTCTTTTGCAGCTATGAGCAATTGGATGCTCATGTCTTCTTGGGGAAGAAACTAGTTCCTCTACTATAAATTTTAGGTTCATGAATTGTAGACATGAGTCTAAGACCCAATCATACTTCTTCCAAATTTATGGACTTTGTAGTAACAACTTTAGTTCTTATTCATTCTTGAACTACTAATCATGAACATATAGACCAACTTGATGTGTCTCCTTTGACATATCTACGACATTGACTTCTAAGGGAAATGACCTAATATTATGACTTATTGAGGCCATTTGATCTCTTTCTTAGCTTCAAATAGTAGATAGCTGTCTAAAGTTGGAAATAAAATTTGATAACTATGTTTTAAAAGTTTAAACATATCATCTCCTCAAAGAAAAACTACCTCTTGCTTGATGATAATACTCTTCTTATCCTGCAATGGACCCTATTCAAGTAAATAAAAACATGAATGCAAGATATCAAAAAAATAAAATATTTTTTCTCATGAAGCTACAGTTCAATTATATCCTTTGCAAACTAAAATCTAGAAGCAAGCATATCAATTTCTTGATTAAAAACATGAGGCTATGAGCCTTCTTTTGACATCTCAGATTGGTCACTCAAGACTACTTCATTTTCAATGTCAAGCTGATGACTGAGCGTGCTCTCAATTTCAACTTATTCTTCAACTGCAAGCTCTTATCCTTCATGACAAATGGTAAATTATATGTTATCAATGAGCTCATGTGAAATATCATCAACTTATCTAATTGGGGCATCTTTCTCTTGTTCATTAGTAACTTCTTCCTCATGTACTTGTTCAACCTCTACCTTAGTTGTCTCTTGCAATTGTTCCATCTTTGCATTAGCATGGAAAATTGAATCATTTTTTCTTTGCCAAGAGGTGTCCTAATCATGATTTCTTATTCTTGGTCACTCAAGTCACCTTCATTTCATACTTTTTTAACTACATCTTCTTAGTTTTCCTCATAGAAGAGAGGCTCTTTTTCAAAGAGTGGCATAATAGATCCTTTAAAATACTCAACAAGATGAGAAAGGTCTAAAGAAGCTACCATAGGTACCTAATCATGCTCCTAAATTTGTTCTTCTTAGATTACCTCCACCTCTTCTTCCTAATTCTTTGCCTCTTGAATGGCTTTCCATGAATGAAAGGCTATGGTATTTTGAGTGGAAAGGAATGGAAGATACATGGTCTCTTGTTTTACTTCCATAATTACCACTTCCTCCTCTTGCCTACTACTTTGAATGGATTTCCAAGATGTAAATGACCTATATTCTTGAGGAGGGGTGGGTGGGGATTGAGTAACTTTGGGTTTACTTGATTACATGATTTGGTTCCAAGATGGGAAAGATAGAGGTCCTTCATTAGCTTACTAATCCTAGTTCTCCTCCTCCCTCCTTATCTTCATCTCTAAATCTCTAATTTATTTCACTATATTCTCTTAGAATATCTTCTCTTTAAGGTGGTCAAGAACATAAGAAGGCATGAGGGAGGTTTTCATAATTTTATATCCTTCCTTATCTTGGGTCCTCAAATCTAGATTTGCTTCACTTGGCCTACCCCATGACTTCACCACCTAGTTCTAGCTTGGAACCTTGAAGGACTCCATAATGGGTTCTTAAGGAAGGATGGAGTCTTGGACCCTACTAACAAGTTTTTCAATAAAAATCACCTTCTTCATTTGATATCTCTCTTGAATAGATTTCCAAGAAGGAAAGGTCTGAGAAATGCATGAGGAACTTATCATACTCAAAGGGGCACTTGGAATTGATGGCACATAAGAAGGTTGAGGTCGTGTATATGTAGGCATAAAAGGTTGGTGAGGCTGGACCTACTATTCCTCAAGGCCTTTTAGCTTATCCTCAATTATTTGAATTTAATCCCGCATATTAATCATGTCACTTGTGAGATTATTCCAGTTTGCTCTCTCAATAGGGGTTCATTCTTCTTTTATTCACTACAATGACTCTCTCACATGATGAATTAGGTGAGTAGGGAAATCTCAGCCATAACATCTCTATGAGCTCAATTCTATTACATGATTTTCAAATATTATTAAAGTCTGATTAAGTGTTGGTATGGATGGTTCATGATAGGGTTGATGAAGAGTAGTATTATGATGGGTTTGATGTTCATATGGAGGATCTAAGCAATATTATTTTATATATGACTATAATAGGTCCTCATGTTATCAGTGAAGATCATGAGGAAGGTGAGAGCTATTCCCTTGATAATAAGGATCATGAGAAACTTACCAAGGTTCTTCATAGCTTTGATAAAAATCTTGGTAGGGCTAATTAGACTCATATGGATCATGAGGATCATATTGAGGTTGTTGATGAGGTGGATAATAGGGATATTCACCATAGCTATTCATATTTACCTTATATATCAGATGATATGTAAAAAACTAATTAGAAACTTCATTGAGACATACCTGGTCTACTCATAACTAGAATCTTGATTTGGATTCACTATTGGTGCTAATGTGCTTACTTTCAAAAGTTGATAGAGTAAATACACACCAACAATCTTCCTCTTCTTTTGGACCTTGTCCCACCATGCATGGCAAAACTCTTAGTGACTAAAATTGTACCCTAGCTGAGCAAGGGTATTAGTTAGGCCTCTTTACTCAAACTCTAGTCTAACATTAGAATGACCCTATGCTATGGGTATCCTATAATGGGGTCAGACCTCTAGGATTTTTAATGAGTCTAGCTCCTCTGATGCATCATTTAGCTCATTTACACACTACTACAACCTACTAATAACTAATGAAAAGGGGAGAGAGAGAGAGAGAGAGAGAACATGAAAGGGGAACCTAAAATAACATCGATGATGCACCTAATTTATGGTTTGACCCACTTTGCTTGACTCTTAGAACACTAATGAAACAAGTAAAATACTAGATCCAGGATCATAAATATCTATCATATATCAATGTTTCATGCAGAGGTTCACCAAATGATATAAGTTGAGGGAAATGAAGGAGAGGTCTAAAGTAAGACACTAACCAATCATAATATCCACATGTAGGCTTCAATCAAGAGATGTACAAGACTAAACATGACCTCCATAACTAGATGAACTAGTAACTAGGTGTGATCATAATTTTATAGGGGAAAAACCTCTACCACATATGTAATCTAACATGTACACATTATACCAGAATAAGAAAATCTAAAACACAATATTCTATTCATCTTCAAGAGGTTACAAGCTCCATATTAGCAAATTTTGGTCATATCCAAGAGAGGGAGTAGATAAAATACAAAGAGGATCCAATTTTTAGCTCAAAATCATATATATATATATATATATATAGTATAAGGGAGAAAGAGAGATAGGAATAATGCATTGGAGAATGGAGGAAAGTCATCAAGATTAAGAAGTGAGGGGGTAGAACTTGACTACTTTCTATTTTCATGTCTTGATTAACAATGGATCTTTTGTTATCCCAGTAATCCCTGAGCTCATCTCATTGGTTGAGAATGTTCCACTAGAGACAAGGGTTTTTCCATGATGACTAAGTCTATTTCAGCATAATCAATCCCCTGAATTGATTCTTCCACTATTATTTCACTACCTTGGGACCCTAAGTCCACTTGATATGCTAATGAGGATTAAATCCCTTAATCTTGATATTGATAATCATGTCATGCCTTAAGTGGTAGAGTACCTACTTTGATGATGATGGATCCACATCGATAAATGATCCCTTTCACTTTATCACATACCTACTCCATTTTTATATATTTACTATAGATGGAAAACCGATTTGAGGATATTGGTTTTCCTGTAGTCCTTATATTAAAATAGACCCATAGACAAAATATGTTTTTAGACTCTATTGGTTCCAAAAATACCTATTATATCTTTGTAGGAGCTATATATGGATATTTATTTAAAAATGGTGAACCAGTCACAAGAATAAACCTTCTAAGCTAAAACATCAAATTAGAGGTTAATATTTAGCTCTAATGGTGGTCCCTTGTGTTCCATATATCCTACTACATCAGTTACACACTCCATGGAATTTGAAGTAGATTTAATGGCATCATGAAGACCCTACAAAACTCTACTTTCTATGGTCAAAAATAGCCTCTCAACCTTCATTAAGAATTTTGGGCTTGTCTTTTCTCCAATTAGTTGTCAAAATCTAACTCAGCTCATTGACACATTAACCATCTCACTCCATTGATTTCAATCTATAAAATTCCTAAGAACCATCAATCCTCTACCATTTTAATGCATCATTGACACTTTTCATGCACACATTTGCCCTTGAGATTTGCTAACCCTTTGACCTCTACTCACCATTAGATCTGAATGCTTGATCAAGTGCTAACCATTGATCTACTAAGACCCACTATTTGAAATCCAATGCTAGTTCATGATATTAAAATTGACATCCTCGCTCCTATCAAATGGTGTTCACATGATCATCATTTATGGTCATGTGACCATCAAATTTAAGCTCTATAGGATTTTTCTTGTTGTATCTTAAAGATGACATCCTGTCGACCATCATTCAATGTCTCACAGAATGTGATTGATGTCTCATGGACCATAAAATTCAATCATAAATAGATTTTTTCATAACTTTTATTTTGATGTTAGAATAAACATCTTATGCTATAGGTTCATTTTGACTAACTTTGCATATTTATATCTTGAAGAGATAGAATCATGGAGGCACCAAACTTTTAGGATATGTTAGTCCTAAGAGAATTTTAGGTGAGGATATTAAATTCACTATTTTATTGGTCCTACATGATGTCCTATCTCAAAATTGGCCAAGTATGGAAACTTGGTAAATTTTTTTTGAGGATCCAACTCTAAACCTGCATAACTCCTGCCACACTTTGGTAGATGACCAAAAACTTTGTTTGTAGTAATTAGGGACAAAGATGAACAAACCCATGCGACCATTTTCTCCTAAAATTGACACACATGTGATATATTAATTTTTGAATATTCTCACTTGGCTCTACTTGAACTTCTTTAAAAATGGATATGGAAAAATAGTGGAATTTGGTTGAGAGGCCAACTTTGGATCTCCATAACTTTTGATGCACTTTGGAAAAGGACATGAAAATTGGCACATATAAACTTGGCACAAATGTGAACAAACCCATATGACCAATTTTCCCTAACTCATACACACATGTGATATAATATGTCATCAAAGTGCCTACTCAAAAAATCTACCACTATGCCCAAGATGCCTAGATGAACACAATGAAGAACTAGATGGATCCCTTGTATTTCCACACTTATTCCAACACTGTTGATATCTCAAAGGGTCTCTAAAACCTTTTCCATGCTCTAATTGTTTAAAACATGTGATAACCTAATCTATATGGGTGAAAACCTAGAATGTGGGCCAAAATTGGCCAATAGTACTCAAATGGGATGAAGAGCATGCAAATCCAAGTAAGCACTCCAAATTTGATAGCCTTTAAAATGGACCTTATATTAAAGGTTATTGTAATGAAAGAAATATTTTTTAATTATCTATATTGATTTGATTGAAACTTATCATTCTTGTGAATGGGATGTTCCTCAAGTACTCTATTAGGAGAGTCTCTCTTTTGTATATAGTCATAGTTTCATTCCTCTAAGTGCACATGTGCACATGATTTTAGTATTTTTTCTCTTCTAGTTTATTATGTTTTTTTCCTCTGAGTGCACATGTTGTTATTTGTGTTAGTTGTATTTGTGTGTTTTTAAGTTTTCCTAATTTTTGTAAATAGTTTAGGCCTATTTTTACTAGAGTTTTTTCTTTTTTTTATTAGAAGGTTGGTCATCCCCTATAATTTTCCATAAATGTTAACATTTTGGCCTTATAAGCCAAATTTTAACCCCTATCATTCAAATATTTGATGACCATTATTTTAGATTAATTTTATATGCCCCATAGTGTCCTTATTTTAAGGAAAAAATAGCTAACACAAGCCTCAAAAAGCCAAACCATCATATGCACATCAGGTAGGGATGACTATATCAGCTCAATTATACATTTAATAAATACACTTTTAGAATCAACCAAATCCAGAAAATTACATGATCATGATGTACTTTATCCCAAGACCATCCCCTATAAATATGGTGCCTCGATGAGCCCTCTATCTCAAGTTATAATCATTTAAAATTGAACTTGTAGAATAAGACATGCACGGGGATGTCAAACTTAAGCCATAAAAACTAACTAATTAGATTCAAATAATCCCAAGAATGAGTGAGGACCTGACAAGTGTTTAAATATCTAGAGCTAGGATGAGTATCTAATGGTGAGAGGGTAACCTGAAGATGTCAATGGGTACCAATACTAATGATATGCATTCATTCATACCTCAGATATCAATGAAGAATATCAATTCAAAAAATTTATCATGAACATGTTGATGCCAAGTGGCAAGATATCAAGTACCTATCAGATGATCTAATGTTGAGAATTGATTTATAGATGCCAGTGGGCCCAAATAGATCAATGATAAATATGCAATCATACATATAGATCTAATGGTGAGTAATGAGTCAATAAGATAATTAATCTTGAATCCAAATGAGAAGATACCAAGTGGCAAGATCTTGGGTACCTATTAGAAGATTAATTGTTCATATTCATTTGTATATAAGTAGATCCATGGTGCACATGAGGTCAATAAGTCAAAAGACTAATAGTAGGATCTTGCAGAAAAAATAAAGAACTGACACTTGACACAATATGAGAGGGCTCAAATCAAGATCAATGGTTATAATTAAGAGTCGAAAGCCAATGTAAAATGAAATTGATTTGGGTCAAATAAGAAGTAAGCTCTACAAATTTCCTCATCATTATTCAAGTTTGATCAAATACCATCTATAAAAAAGACCTATGCTTAGATTTTGAAAATAGATTAGGTTCATGATCTTAGATAAACATCTTAATAGTTTCCATGGTCTATTTTTTATATACTATTACTTAAAGTGGACAATTATAGTTTGATTAGGACCATGCATATGAATACTTTATTCTTACAATAGAAGCATGTAAAGGATTTGTTTTTAAGTGTTTGTCTTGGAGTTTAAAATGAGTTTCCATGTTGTTCATCTATGCTTCACATGGATATTTTCATGCACTTTTAGTCATTAAGTACCAAATCATGCATGGGAAGGCTAAAATGGAGTTAACTAGTCATCAAGTGCCAAATCATTCTCAGTTGACTATTTAACTACTTTTTCATGCATCTTCCATAGACTCCATGTAAAAAAAGGTATTAAAATGCTTCAATATTGAGTTAATAATTAAGGAGGGGCATAGTTTTCATGTAAAGGTTTGCCAACTCAACAAGGGCTTACAACCTTCCTTTCAATGCCAAAATTGAAGATCATGCATGAGTTTGAAGATTTCAAGGATATTTCAAGACTTTGTTTAATATTTTAAAAGGTATTTAGTCTTGATTTAACTCAATTAAGACTAATCCTTGTCTAATCTTCAACACATTGGCTAAATTCTTTTCTTTCAGGATATATATGTAGGCTCTTGAAACCATTTTAGGATCCCTAAGGCTAGTATACAGAGAGGCACAAAAATTATAACTTGTACCTTAAGATCAATAAAGAGTTTTATATATATATTAGTTTATGGTGGTATTGTGTATTTTTGATTGTGTATTTACATATAAGTGTGATAGTTTTCATCTTTTATAGGTCTTTCCCTCACCTACCACTATAATTTCATCATCAAAAGATCAATTGAAGAGCTAAAAATTGAAGTTACACTAAAGATTATTTGTATGTAGTGTCTTTAGAGACCTCCATACACATAAATTTAATCAAAAAATCTTCTTTCAATCCTTATTTTGAAACACTAATGTTTAGGACTGATTTTTAGAGATTCTTTTGATCCATATGTGTGCCTTAGTTTCAAAGCTTTCAGAGGATAAAAAACTATTCAGGTGCAAAACCAAAGGTAAAGTAGGTTTCATTTTTAGTTTCTTCCTTTCCCTTTTCATCCCAAAAATTAATAGTTTAGTAAGTAGTAAACAAATATATAATTATATGAGTTAGCCTCACTAAAATCTAGAGGTATTATCTAGATATAGGCATCCCACGGCTTTAGATCATTCCCATGTTAGTCCAAGTATGAGTCAAACTTGAGCAATCTAATCTCTATTGGGTGCTATCTAGATATCTAACACTAATATATCCTTATAAAATACTATGTAATTTGAGTGATACCTACATGTCCCAAAATGGCCTCAAGCTAATTTAGCTATCCCTCCTAGAGTGATTGTGTGAATATTGACTTTGCTATATGTAATAAACTAGATATATTGTTTCAAAATATTGAAAATGAGTACCCTTGACCTACATATGACTATTATAATTATTTGGAATTGGAATTAAAATAAATAGTGTTATTTTGATCAATGTACATTAGAATTTAAAAATAATCGCTAGATGTGTTTGAATAAACCTTGATGTGATCTTATAGAAGAATATTTGGAATATTTTTGCTAACTGGTCATGCTAAAAACATGAAAGGGGAAAACATGTCTTAAATAAACTATCATGAGCATGAGGGACAATTGCATTAGTGGAAAAGGATGTAATGTATCCCTATCTAACTTAGCACAATCTTGTTCTAAAAGGATAGAGACCACTAGAACAAGTTTGACAAGATTTTGTAAGCAAAATAAGGATGTTTGAGTGATGTTCTAAGTATTTTCAAGATAGTTTTTGGAATAATGAATGTTACCATTAAGATAATAAATTAACATAATGATGAATAAGCCAAGTATGGTAAGCATGTCAAGATAAAACATTTTAAAACACTTAATGATTAAATTTTAGTGTCTTAGTGGGTTGACTTTGCCCTAATTTAGTTTTGTTGGTAAACTTATTATTTTATTGGTTTAGTAAGTGATGTAATTTGTTAAATTCAAGAATTATAGACCTATTTTATACTATATAATGTCGTATGGACTTGATTTTGGTCCACTTTATTTCATGATTAAACTAATTACCTAATCGGTTCAATCAAGGATAATTTTTTGCCCAGATGATCACCTTGAACTTAATTGTGACTATATAATGTGATATGAGCCTCATTTGGCTCTAGTCGAGTCCCTTATTGAACTAATTACTTGATTTTTTCAATTAGGGATGAAATTTGGGCCATTCAAGCACCATGAATCTAATTATCACTATAAAATGTGATGTGGGGCTTAGTTGGCCCTGTTTGAGTATGTGATTGAACCAATTACTTGATTTTTTTCAATCAAGGATTCAATTTTGGCTAGTCAATCCCCATGAACCTAATTAATTATAAAATGTGATTTTTTAATCACTTATCCATGATTGAGTCCATCATCAAACCAATCACTTGATTAATTTTATCAACAACATAATTTGGTTCATTCAAGCACTATGAAAATAATTATGACTGTGTGACATCATCTAGGTAAAACCTAGCCCCAATTGAGTTTGTGATTGAAAAAAATACTTAATTAGTGCAATTATAGAAATAATTTTCATCATTTGATCCTCATGAACATAATTTTCACTATGTGTGTTATATGGGGCTCACTAGCCCAATCGATTCTCTAATTTAAACAATATTTACTCATAATATATTATTTATGAGACATTTTTTGATAGAAAAATTGAAATAAATGTGAGTTTTTCCATGTAATAATTCATAAATTAAACTAGTTACAATTTATCAAACTAATAAGTAAAATGGAATTCAGTATCCAAATCAAGATAATATTTAACCTTACTTTAATCCATCTATGTATGCAAAAATAATGCAGTCCATGATTGTATGCAATTTTTTTTGCTCCATATTTTTAAGTAAAAGAATTTAAAATATTATTTTTATACTAAAAGTAACCCCAAATTAATATACTTAAATGAATAAATACTAATTTTAAATATGTATAACAACAAATATTTAATAATTTAAAAAATAAAAATACATATACTAAATGTGATAATTGATTATTGCCTATTTACCTTAAAATTTTTTTAATTAGTGAACACTTTTGATTGTATTTATGAATAAACATTACAAATGGACATAACCAACATCAATTCCATATAAACGGTTACAACTGACCTCAAATATAACATATATAACCACAACTAGCCTCTAATTCCCAACAATATTTAAACCTAAGTAGGACTAGGCATAACCATCCTACTTAACTAACCCACCTACATCTTATTAAAATATTTACCTTATTAGTAATTTAATACATGCACGTGCATTTAATATATTGGAAAAACCTCAAACCACTACTTTGGTAGGAAACTTTGGCACCAAAAACTTTAAAATAAAAGAGCTTAAAAGATGTATTTATGAGATGTATTTTTATGGCATGGATATTAATGTATCTTTTTAAAATATTATTGAATAACTCAATCATATTTATATATTTTAGTTGATATTTTTTAATTGTGACATCCAAAGGCTCATATTTATATATTTTAGTTTATATTTTTTTTTAAACATCCAAAAGCTTAAGTAATTGTTGAAGTGCAATTTTAAAACTAATTAATGCAAATTGGATCATGTGTAAGGCATAATTAAAACTAATTCTAATGTAAATGTTTATTTTCTGACTTAATGAGGATATGATAAGATGAAATATACATGAAACATGTAATTAACTTAAAATACATAATAATTATATTAAATTAAAATATATATATTGAGAATATTTCATTAATTTAATAGTAATTACAACTTATCATGGTGGTTCCACTTATAATTGGGTTATATTTTATGGTTATAATTACCAAAATTCCATATTTCATAGTTTTAATTTTAACAATTCATAATTTTATACAATTATAAAAAAAAAACCTATGACAAATGTTGTCAGAAATGTTTCCATAAGAAACTTTGAAATAACAATGTTAATAAAGAGTATTGATGAAACTTAATTT
Source organism: Torreya grandis (assembly GCA_037957365.1). Lineage (NCBI taxonomy): Eukaryota > Viridiplantae > Streptophyta > Pinopsida > Cupressales > Taxaceae > Torreya > Torreya grandis. The sequence continues at coordinate 478,349 of JARHVA010002020.1, forward strand.
TAGGGCATGTAAACAAATATATTTCGATTAAAATATTAGAGCATAACTCGATCATATTTATTTATGTTAATTGATATTTTTTTAATCAACTTATTTGTTGACCTAATAAATACAAGATACAAGCATTTAAGAAGAGTTTTTTTTATAAATTGATTCACAATTTTGCACAATTATAAGAAAAGTCCTAATAAAAATGTTTTATGAAAATTTGGCAAGAGAATATTTTTATTACAAATATTAATGGTGAATATTTATTTTTTTTTAAATATGACATCAAGATAAAAAAAATATTTTGGTTGAAATATGAATGTATGAATCGATCATTATTATTTATTTTAATTCATATTATTTTATCAACTTATCCAATGACATTTCATTAAATTTATATTTTAAATGTAATTAATAAATAATCAATAATGCCCATGACCAAATTTAAATGGTTCCATATAGCATAATTCAAATCATAACAATACACCTTTTTTATAATTCATACAATTCAAATAAATACTTTATTTAATAATAAAACCATTCTATCATTAATATATTTGCACACTGTATGTAGGAGAGGTTGAACATTATATTTCCAATTTTATTTTTTTGAGGGAAACCAAGTTTACAAGGTTTTTATTTATTGATCCATATTTGATGTAAATATTATATTTCCATTTTGATTTTTTAAAAAGTAACCAAGTTTTTTACAATCATTTTTTCTAAGAAAATGTTTTATGTTTTCCTTTAGATATGCACTCAATATTTTAAACCAAGTATAGCTAAAATATTTCATTTTTCCAAAAAATAAATTCTTAATATTTAAAAATATTAAAAGTAACAATAATAAAAAAAATCTAATAGTAATAAGATAGCATACATTTCAAAAAAAAAGAAAACCGTCAATTTTATTTTAAACTTTTTATTGTGTAATTATCACGAGGTTCAAAGTAACAAGAAAAAAAATTTAGGAATTACTGAACTCAATATCCTAAAATTTATAAAAATAAAAACCACAATAATAAGAGATAAACTTAAGATATATACTTATGAAACCTTCTACCAACATTCATGCATCCTTCAAGACTTTCCTAGAGCACCTTTATTAACAAGCCTATATATCAACTTAGTTTATTCCTACTTAGTTGTAATACTACCAAAACAATCATCCTTGACGCTAATTTTATATTGTTTATATAGATCCATTACTATCTCCAGTTTTAATTTAAAAAATATGTATGTGAATCGAGGTATAAAATGAGAACTTGAGTTGAATATTCATTGTTATCAATGTTTACTATGTCAATAAAGTTATCACCCAAATCCACATGTTTAGAATAAAAAATCAAAGTCTTGTCTTATGAAAGTGATAATTATATATTCATAATATCATAAAATTTACTCTTAATTTCTTGTTTGGATTGTTCCCATTAAATGGGATTATTATAGAAATAAAACTACAATACAAGTTTTTGAGTGATCATGTTTAATTCATCATGAAGTTATCTATTTCATCATGAAAAATAATCAACATATTAATAATTTAAAGCTACTTAAATATTATAATATTGACGTAGGAATATCAATGTGGACATTCCAAGTTAAATATTTTCCTACATAATGATCTTATTTTTTTGTTAAAGTGTGACGAAAATGAATTGGCTCAAAATCACCTTTGAAATCACCATTATAAAAATGTATGTGTTATTTTTATTTATAACCTAAAATGAAACAAATCACAAGTGTTTTTATTTTCCTTTATGATGATTTTGGTCATTGAATGTGATTTTAATATACACTTGATTTTACTTTACTAACAATTTCTCTTGTAATACTAGTTGGCACATCAATCTCCCTAAATGTGTGTCCTAAGGAGTGCACTAGGATTGGGGTGGACCAAATTGTTATTATTTTTGAGAGATTCCCATAATGATCATATGTTATATATACCTGCATAAATCATAATTTAATTATGTTTCCTTTAATCATTCCCATTCTCACTTTTCTCTCCTCTTCTTCATGTTTATGTATTCTCAACCTACATCTTATGCCCAAAAATATACATTCCATATTTATCCCAATATACATTCCATATTTATCCCTTCTTAGATAGCATTTTGAGATGAAAAAATGTGTATTGTGTTCTATCAGTACATCTATGGTCTAACATATGATGTTAGCTAAGTTTGATAGGTGACTTATAGGTTTTGATATATATTTAATTTCAATTTTTTGGCAACAATACATTAAATTTACTCTACTCAAGCACACAAATCCACAATAATAATAATAATAATAATAATAATAATAATAATAATAATAATAATAATAATAATAATAATAATAATAATAATAATAATAATAATAATAATAATAAGGTATTAGGAGCTTAAATTTATGGGAGGATAGTTTACACAAGGTATTTGAAAATTCAATAAGTGAAGTTGAACTGAAAAGATGAACCTAGTCATGAGATTCCTCAATTAAGGATACTTAAGTATTATTCTTTTGCATCTTGAGCTTCACCTACAACATCTCTCACAAAGTGACACTTAATCCCATGGTGGCTATTGATGAGCTATAAGTCATCACAAGGGAAGTATTTTTATTCCTATACTCGTACATTATTTAATTTGGTGGATTTATGTATGTTATTATATTCCATGCTTGTATTAGTGTATGCTTAATAGTATATGTTATGTTTTTATGCATTGTTTATTTTATTTACACCTCTTAGTTACAACCATTATATTAGATACCTATTTGTTATAATATTTTAATATTAGATACTTCTTTGTTACCACCTCATTCCATTTATCTCTCTTTATCTTAACCCATTAACATATTAAATATAAATTTGTCTTTGTTTATCAGTTCATTATAAAGATATCCTTGATACCCTCTTTATAGAAATATATCCTTGATAAACTCATTATACACGACCCTTGATTACAAACATGTATTGATTTATGGAATGATTTTCATTTATGTATGTTGGATCAAGTATGGTATTAAACCTTTTCCAATAATAGAGGATATTTATATTTTTTATCATATTTTCATTATATACTACTAATCTTTTGGGTAATTTTCATGTTTTTACTTATTTTATCTTCTTAGCATTTTCCATTTTCTTAATGATAGTTTATCTTAGGGGTTTATTTTGAGCACACCCCATTTAGATTATATATGATTAGATTATGTATCCCTCCTATGCCCACCATTGAGATAAATCCCTAAAGGTGTAATTTTCCTTAATCACAGCCTATCAAGAAAACATACTTTCAATCTTTCCAAATAGTGATCAAGAACATCCTAATAAGCATATCAAGGATCTTTATACAAACTATATTTATACTTTTAAAAAGAATGAAAACCTTATAAACCTATAAAAATCTACTTCAACAATAAAAACATGCAAAATGTTTCCCCTATCAAAAACACTAGAAAATTTCATTCTCTTAGAAACTCTAGCCAAATCCTTCACTATATACCACATGTGCCATTACTAAGGTTCTAGACCAAATGACCATTATTCAACCCATAGATCATAGTCACATGGTCTAAATTCAAAAGCATGTTTTGGAAATGGATAATCAACCACAATAACTTATTTATGGCCAAACTAATAAACACTCTCCCCTTCCAAGGCCTAAAATACTTTAATGGTAATCCCATCCCTCAACTTCTTATTCACAAAAAAATGCTTCAAATGGTCCAAAATAAACCTATAGCTCTGTATATTTTTCTTTAGACATTGGAGGTATCTCTCCAATAATTAAATATGATGGTATTGTTTTTGATAAGGTAAGGTGGAAAACTAGGGGCCAAACCCTTTATAGAGCAAAAAAGACAAGAAGGCAATCAAACAAAATATGCCTTCAGAGAGACGATGGCACTAGCCAAGAAACAATAGACACAGAAACAAAACATAGGAAATGGAAAGACCAGAGTTAGAGAGGACTCTCCTTACATAACCATTGATTTGAGAAGATCATTAAGTTTCTCAATATTCTCTGTGTTGTCAGCATGCCTAGTATTACCCACCTCTTTTAGCATAGACATGTTCAGGAGAATTGTATTCCAGAGTCCTTTGGCAAAATTCTACTCTAGCCTCTAAATACGATCCTTCAGGGCCCCAATTTCAACTTTCCAATCAGTCTCATTCTCAATATCCTCACCAGCTTCCTTGACATACATTTTCCCATTATTGTCATTAGTTTCCATAGTGTCTGCACCATGCTCCTCAATAACCTCAAAATCCCTTGTCTCCTACTTCCCTTCAGTGTCCTCCAAAATTTCCTATATTTCCAGCTCCTTAGACTCTTCCTCCTGGGTTGCTTCTTTTGAAGCACTTTTTGAGTAATCAATCAGTCTAGCCTTTGGGGTGGGTTTACCAGCAATCCACCTTGATCTTTGAACTCTAGAGGAGAATCCTTCCTTATTAATTTTGGAATACTTGTAAGATTTACCACCTTGGCCCCCCATGGCCCTACCCAGATTTTTGTGGGTCCCCTCCATGGTCTCTTTAATATTCTCTTCCTATTCATAAACATTTCTCTTCTTACCCTTCTTGCTCACAAAGGAGCTGAGGGTATCAATAGGGGTCTCTTTTAGGGTGGAGAAAGAAACATCTTTTGTTTTGGTAAGAGTAGGGGAAAAATAGGACTCATCAATAGCATCGCTAGACACCAGGTTAGAAGGAATGTCTCCACTATCAATTCTGATAGTCTTGGATGACTCTAAGGCTCGGTGAAAGTAGTATAAGTATAAAATTAGCCCTTAGTGTAGGGGAATAGGGTTCATATCTGGCTTTTTAGCCATTTTAGCTCTCACCCTCAGGACAGAGTGTTCCAAAGAGGAGAGCAGGTAAAAAGGGAAACTAATAATAACATTGTGCTTGAAGTGATTTAACAAAGGGAGGTGGTTATTTTAGAACCTAGTAAAACAACCTTTGAGTGTGAAGTACTTCATGAGAATGAATCACACTCCATCCCATGGCTCTATAAGTTTAGCACACTTGAATCCTCCTTGATACGAGATGAGTTCTTCTCCCTCACCCAAAAATAGTTTGTGGCTTGCAAGATCCATAATTTTTGTTTTCCTTTGAATTTTTATTCCCTGCATGGTCATTCCCATGGCCATAGAAATCACCTTTTCAGATATTTTGAAACTAATTCCACCCACCATGACCTGCCTATTTAACTAGGATCTCACAAACTGCTCGAACAAGTTTTTGTCATAACCATTAAGCCTTTCTAGATATGGGTTGATTCCCCCTTCTTTGCAATAATGCCAAACTAATGGATTATCTTTGAATTTGCAATAGGAGATAGGTTTAGTTTGATTATGATCTCCTCCCATTTTGTAATTGTAGACCCAAACCATGGAGTTCTTAAGTTCAGCCTTTAGCTTTGAAATGATTGCTAACCCTTGTTTCCATTTATGCATAATGAAGATGTGATGGCTCATTATATGAAAAACCATGTAGAGGAGATGTTGTCTACTCTTGTGCTTGGAAATTATTTCCCATTGATTTTCATGATGAGACTCGTGCACCTTGACCTCATGATATAATGAATCATGAATGATTGTCCAACAAGTACCAAGGTTATCAAGTTCTAAAATCCATGATGGCCCTCTCCAAATGGACCACCTTTGAGAGCTATCCTTGTCATAAATGCACCTCATTCTTGACAAGTCATATCCTTTTGAATAATATCCCTAATGTTAAAGGGAATATGAACACCTTATCACCACACCCTCCAACCTAAAAATTGCTGACCAAGGTTGGCACAAGCATCATCAACCCTATTTCCCTCTCTGTAAATATGGGAAATCTTGACTCCAAAAAAATTCTACAAAAGACATTAAATATCTGTAATGATGTCTTCTACCTTAATTCCCACATTTGATGCTTTATTAACTGCATCTATGACAATTTTAGAGTCTCCTTGTATACTCAAGTTCCTTATTCCTAGGGATATAGTTAAGTTTAACCCCCATAGAAGAGCCATTGCTTCAGCATAGTTGTTGATATGGCATCTTATTCCACCAACATAGATAGTAGACATCCATCCTTTATCATTCCTTATAATTCCTCCTCCACTAGCTTTACCATCTGACTTGGATGCCCCATCAAAGTTGAGTTTCATCCAGTTAGGCTTTGGGGGGATCCATTTAGTATTTAGTCTTTGTAGCATTTTGGAGTTATTATACCAAGGGATCTGGTTTAAAACCTTCCATTTGTTTGAAATTTGGTTTTCAATTTGAGATAGGTGTTTCTCCATAGCACGAATATGAGTTGTTGTGACATTTTCCATAATGGTCTTAATAAAGGAGTTAAACACCTGAGATGCATTTCTAGTAGTGTCCCTAAAAATTTTGTGGTTGCACTCTTTCCATAAAATCTAGCTCAAGCATGGTAGAGTTTGATTTCATAATTCCATAAACTAGGGATGTGTGAAGGTTAGATTTAAGCTGAGAATTACTTATTTAAGGTTAGAATTGCATACCCATTCAATACCAAAGTTATTAAGTATTGTGCCCCATAATTCCTAGGCAAAGTCACAGTGGATGAAGAGGTGTGAAACTAATTCCTCTTTTGAACCACACAAGAAACATCTATTAACCAGGGTAAATCCTCTCTTTTGAAGGTTATCCTGAATTAGGATTTTATTATGAGTAGAAGCCCACCAAAACATGTTAATTTTTGGAATAAGTTTATGATTCCAAACCTTTTTCCATACATCTTTATTCTGAGCTTCAAGAATGAGTAGATGGTAAGCAGATTCGACTGAGAATGATCCATTCTTGTCTAACCACTAGTATTATTCATCCTTTTAAGGGAAGAGAGGGATTCTAATCTCTTGAATGCACTGCTACATCTCCCACACTCTAAGAAAAAGCTCAGGCCAGTGATCACAGCAGTCCAATATATTTTTCCAGCTCCTCATCCCATTGTTATTTTCCATATAATCACTGATCCTATCTCCAAAAAATTGAGTATCCAAGTTAGCAATATCTCCATAATTTTCTTGTGTGATGAGAGCCTTGTCCTTTAACCAGATATCATCCCAGAATTTAATATGCTAGCCATTTCAAAGTTTCCATCTAATTCCCTGTTTAATAAGGCTTCTACTTTTTAGCATTTTATTCCATATCATAGATCCCTGGGGTAATCCTATCTTTTGAAGAAATTTGGAATCATCAATGTTATGCATGTATTTGGCATACATTATTTCCCCCCAATCATTATTTTTATGGATCAGGTTCCAACTAATTTTTTAGAGAAGGGCTTTGTTCATGTTCCTGATGGACCTAATATTGAGTCCACCATGAGATTTTGGAAGACACACTTTTTCCCATCTGACTAAAGACATTATTTATTTGTCTTCCACCCCCGTCCATAAAAATTTTCTTTGGATCTATTCCAGTTTATCATAAAAATATGCAAGAATTTTAAAAAGAGACAGGAAGTATGTAGGAATACCTTGTAACGATGCTTGAAGAAGTTGTAGTTTACCAGCATTCCTGAGTAGTTTCCCTTTCCAACCAAGAAGTTTCCTCTGCATTCTTTCCACAATTCCATTCCAAAAACTAGGAGATACCTCTTTAACCATGAGTGGGAGATCTAGGTAGGTAGCTAGTAGAGCAGCTTCAGCACATTCTAATATATCAATGATTATATGTTTAAGTTCATTAGGAGTGTTGAAGAAATACACATTACTTTTTTGGAAATTTATCCTTTGTCCCAAATCTATGGCATAATTATTTAAGATATTCTTCCATCTTCTAGCTTCAATCACCGATGAGATGCCAAAGAAGATGGTATCATCCATAAACTGTTGCACCACCATAAGATGAAGGGAGGAGGCAGGTTTGATGCCCACTAGCTTTTTTAAGGCTATATTTGCTTGTATGTATCTTCTCAGTGCCTCTGCCATAATGATGAATAAGTATGGGGAGAGAGGGTCTCCCTAGTGAATTCCTCTCAAAAATTAGAAAAACCCTCTAGGTACACCATTTACCAACACTAAGAATTTTGCAGAAGAGATAGTGTTCCATATCAAGCGAGACATTTTATCATTAAACCCAAAATTTTTGATCATTTGAAATAGAAAAGTCCATGAGACTATATCATAAGCTTTAGAAATATCTAGCTTGAGAGCCATACCAGGGATTTTGCTCTTATCCATGGAGTGAATAGTCTCATGTGTGGTGATCACAGCATCAAGAATCTGCCTGCCCAGGACAAAACCTTTTTGAGCAGGAGAAATAATTTTGTCTAGTAAAGGTTGAATTCTCATAACCAGCACTTTAGTACATAAATTATAAATAATGTTGCATAGACTAATGGGCCTAAAATCAGTAAGGTGTGTAGGTTGTGATTTATTAGGAACAAGTACTATGAAGGTATTATTAGCTTGTTTCAAAAGTTTACCTAATCTAAAAAATCATGGACAACAGCCGTGAGATCCGTTCCTACTATCTCCCAATATTTTTGAAAGAATATAAGATGAAAGCCATCAGGACCTAGGGCTTTGAATGCACCCATGGAGAATAAAATAGCATGGACTTCTTCCTTAGATATAGGCTTTAACATCTCCAGATTATCTTCTTTCGTTATCAAACAAGGGATTTTATCAATGAATTGGTTCATAGGTCTATCATTTCTATCATCATTATTTTCTTCAATGAGTAGATTCTAAAAGAAAGCCCTGGATTGTTCCCCTATCTCATTACCCTCAGTTATAATGTTGCCATTATCTAGAATAAGCTTAGTTATTGAGTTGGCTTTCCTATGTTTCATGGCTGAGAGATGAAAGAAGGCAGTGTTCCTATCACCCTATATAAGCCACTGAACATGAGATTTCTATTTCCAAAAAACCTCTTCTCTTTCCATAAGATTCTTCCATTCAGAAGATAGGACATTCTCTTCTTCTAAAGTGTCTTCAAATTCATCCCCTTGATCTATCAGTTGCTAAATATCATTGAGGTTTCCCACTATATTTTTCTTCTACTAAAAGACCTGCCCAAAGTTGTATCTATTCCATCCATAAACTTCTTGTTTAATATGCTAAAGTTGTTTGCCTATTCTGAATATAAGAGTACCCTAAATAGGAATTTTCCACCATTGGGCCACCAATTATCTAAATTATTTATGTTTGATCCACATAGCTTTAAAATAGAATGGGGAAGGTCCAGATTGTCCCTGTTCTCTCCAACTAAGGAAGATTGGGCAATGGTCGGACATGGTTCTAGAAAAATCCTACACATGCATATTATGATAATCCTTCTAGTTACTTGAGATAAGAAATCTATCTAACTTAACCTGAATCATTTGATCTCCTCTTCTTCTATTGGACCAGGTAAAATTTTGGTTTTGTAGCTATATATCCAATAATCCCCAATCATTGATAAATTTGGCAAAGTCAAACATGTTGTCTGAGTAATCCATAATCCCACCCTATTTTTCAGAAGGGTATAGAGGAGTGTTAAAATCTCTAGCTAACATCCATCTAGTGTTTTGGGGATTATTCTTGAAACTACTCAAGTCTATTCATAAGTTTGCCTCAAAGCTCTGTTATTCGGTCCATAGACATTAATCAACGACCAATTCAAGGATTTCACAGAGAAATTGATAATCAAGAAATGCTTGTTATAAGCCATAAGAGACCCCTATATTTTAGCACTATTCCACATAGTTACAATCCCCCCTAAAGCCCCTTTAGTTGGATTAATGCAAAAAGCCACCTTAGGCCATATGTAGTTAGCAATTCTCCTAAAACTCTCCTCATTCATCTTGAAACCTCAAACTGCTTTGAGGGGCTGTTAAAGCCCCACAGGTTCCAAGATAATATTCTCATTTAGAGGGTTTAAGGGGTTGGGTCTCTAGTGTTTTCTATTTACCACTGTCAACCTCCCTAGCAATCTCTCTTTGTCTTGTTTCTCTTAGAATTGGTCTCCCTTATTTGGGCTCAGTGCCTACATCTACAGATTTTTTACCTTTTCAATTCTTTTTCTTTGGGGTAACCCATTCCTCTTGTTCATTACTTCCACTTTTTCCTATTTCACTTATTGCTAAATAGTTTCTTGCTTGGTCTCTGACTTCCAGAGTATGGGAAATGTCTGTGTTTAATTGTAAGTCTGCTTCTCCTTTAGTAGGATATATTTCTAGAATTACTTCTTCCTATCCATCTCTTGGAACTTTGTCTTCTACATTGTCTTCCTCTATCAGATGGTTACCTCTTTCACCTTCCTTAGACATATTAGTCTATTTGTCTAGAGGGTTGGCTGTGTTTAATATACCCTTCTGACTATCATCCAATACTATATTTTCCTTTGGGACAACTTTTCCCTCACTGCTAGTGATATCCTCCTTACCCATCTCCTCTACCTTTTCTGTATTGTCTGGGTTTTCCACATTATACTCTGTCCCTACTTGCTATTCTCTCTGTGGTTGAGAGATTGATCCTTTCCTTCAACTTGGGAATCATCTTTCCTTCCTGTTTGCTTTGCTTTGCATTATGTCATTAAATGTCCCTTTCTCTTACATATTTGATAGAAAGTGGTAACATTTTCATATGTGATCAGTTGAGCCCAAGTCCCATATTTAGAGTTTTTCTCTATGGACGTAGGGAGAGTCCTATTAATTTCAACATTGACATAAAATATAGCATACACACATCTGGACTTTGTTCTGTTTGTGTGATCTATAGTGACATAATGGCCAATAGAATTGCCAATAGCTGTGAAGATTTTTTCATCCTAGAACTCCAAAGGGAACCCTGGAAGTCTTACCCAAGCAGGAGCAGACTTATTAAGGTCTGAGTTAGGATCAAATCCTAGTTTCCATGAGCATAAGGCAAGAGAATGTGGGCCATATAGCCATGGTCCTCTAGCAAGAGTAGCTATCATGTCCTCCCTATTCGTAAATCTAAAAAGGAATAGGCCTCTTGCCATGGTAGTGATCGAAACACTACCCTTCACTTTCCACCTAAACAAAACCCATTTCCTAACCATTTCAATATTAGGACAAAATGAGAAAAACTTACCTACTAATGTAAGATCCATGGATGCCATGATTTCCTCAACCAGATCATCTGGGATATTCAGGGCCATACCCTCAGAGGTAACAGGGAGGCTCGACATGCTTTTTGAGGGACACATCTTTTCACCTGTTAGTGCTTTCTTCCATCTGTTGGATGGAATATCCTCTATCAGATCTTTGATTAGATCCCTAGAGGTACTGCCACTGGTAGTAGCCTCCATTGGATCTATGATCACTCTGGTCGCACTCAGGGGGCCCTACTAGGCAGGAAAAAACTAGTTTTAAATGTTTTCTGCATAGAGCTCCAAAATATGATGGTATTGTTGATCTTACATTATATCTTAGATAATTTGGAAACCTCTAAACAAATAGATTAAAATTAACACTTTTAAAACTACCAATATTGTTGAAAAAAAAGTTAGGGATGCATTAGAATGGTACAATAAACTCTATTTAGATACTTAATTTTGTCTTGTATACTTGATAATGTTAGTTTTGTCCCATATTTGACATAATTGAATTGAGGACTTAAATTGTTCCTATTTCACCTCACTCTATCTTCAGTATTTATATGGTCCCATCCATACTAAGTTATTATTTTACACTACATAAATATTATTAATAACTAAAATTCTCTGTAATAAACTATACAAAGAGTTAGTATTATAAATATTAAATTTTACCCTTGTAGGTCATAATCAACCCAAATGGTTTAGGATCATGAGTCGATCATATCCTTTACAGTTCAATCCTACCCCTCTACCAAAAATGACTCATTTTAAAAATTTAAACCCTTCCTTACAAGTTGGTCCATATTTTTTTGATAAGTAACATGAGGTCTTACCCATTTGGTTTGATATAAAATCATATATAATCCACCTATTATATCTCTTGGTAATTTCACTATTTGGGCACACTTTTACTATCACACACTTAGAAAAAACTTTCTTATTTTTTCCAAATTAAATTATATTCACTTGAAGTTATCCAAGTCACAAACCTATTCTATCAAAGTCAATAAAAACATTATAAATTATTAAAGCAATCTATAGATTTATACATGTAGAAAATAAACTCTATTACATTATGCACTCTAGGTGGAATAAATATATAGGCTTGATTCACTCTTCAAATTACTATAGATATGTAGGAAATATTCAATCATCATGATGCTTATTTGGATTAGATCATTACATTACACTATCCCATTTATTTATTTTTTTAGGTTTTTAATTATCAAAAACCCTGCTGGGATTTCAACCTTAAAGAGGTCATTTCTAAGTACACATAGCTAAAGGTCATAATTACACATAAATTTATATTTCAAGTTAGCACAGGTGACTGTGCCATCAATTTATTGATTCCCTACATAGGTAAACATCAACCCACAAAGGATAGTAATGGTAGACAAACATGATTGTTTCCAATTAATCTTTACCCCAAATAGTATGAATTTTTGTTTCAATTACATGCACATAATCTATATTGAGTTGAACATTTCCAAGCATATTTTAGTCATACATATTCAATATTCTAGGTAATTCTATGCAATACATTAAGATGGATATACAAGTTATCCTACTTAGTAAATCCAAGATCATATAAGGTAATTAACTAACATCTATTATGATACTTTGTATATTGAGAGCATGACCAAATTTGTTCTGATAAACATAACTAAGGAGTAATTATCACACAACACTAAAGGAGAGGGTTCCAAATTCTTTATGAAAATAATATTATGAAATTACACTAGATAGGTCTTCTAATGCTTTAAATGATATCTAATATAGTGTTATCAAACATTAGAACACAAAGGGGGATGGTTTAAAATAAATAAAATAAACAAGGGATCATGGTAGGCAAATATGGGCCTAAATCAACTAAGGTGGAAGATGGAAAGCCTAAAAAACCCTATAATTAGACTAAAATTAAGTATAGAGGTAATATAATTAAGGATTTATACATTCAAAAATTATTAATTTGTGAAATATATATCTATCAAATGAATTAACAAAATTTATAGATACTTATCTTTGAGAAAACATGTCAAATATCAATATCTCCTTTGACAAATGGTGCTTTATAAGAGATTATTGTGGATTTGTAAGGATCACACTAGTTGAAATCATATCTTGGCTAAAATATTCTTACTTTGCATCCAAGACTTCCCACAAGATAAGATATCTTTCCTCCAAGGCAAATCCTAAGCAATGGCTTTTTCAAATGTAGATGTAATAAAATTTTGAGTTTTAATAATGTGAAAATGAATGTTTGTATCTATTAAATTGAAATGAAGGTTGTATTTATATCAATGTATAAGTCCTAATCCTTCCAAAATTTATCTAAAAAGGTCAACCCACCACAACCTAGCTTTGAAAAATTTACCATTAGGCCTCGAACTAGGACAACTTAGGTTGACCTAGTTCCATAACAAGTGTCATAACCTTTAAAACTAAGTCAACCATGTGTTACCTAGTAGGAAAAATGGTTATTTAATTAGATAGGGGATATTTGAGAGGAAAATTACTTAGGCAGTTAGATAATCGAGGTTTTTTTTGCATGGGGAGTTATATAATTAGGATTTATACTGGGTTTTAGTATGATAAAGTTAACCAATAATCTTGTAAATAACCAATGGTCTGCCCACCCCTTTCTCAAATACCATTTAATGTGTGCACTCAAAGAGATTGAAAATTGATAGGTTCCTTCAAGATAGAAAGCATATGCAAATGATAAAGTTAAAAAATATTGTGTGTATATATGCCCCACTATAATCTCATCACATGTCATGTGAGTGTAACATGGGATGCTACTTTGAGAAAGAACATAAAAATGCACAAAACTGAGATTAAAATTTTGAGTAGAAAGAGGGAAATAAATGAGAGTAAATTTATAAATATGTACCTTCAATTATGTTATTGGTGTTTAATGAGAGCTACATGCAAAGAAAATAAAAGTAATATCTTATTTGAAAAATAGGAGATGGACCTGAAAAACAAGATAAAATTCATTTATTAATAAAAATATGTGGTTAATATTGAATAATTCTTTACTTTGTCAGGATTCCAAAACTTCTTTTATTTTGTCAAAATATCTTATAGAAATAAA